>CAOLHI010002561.1:0-247512 GCA_948474755.1 Ctenosaura bakeri | reverse complement strand
GAAACTCTGACACATTTTAACATGAATATGATAACAAAATGGTGTTTTGTATCCATGGCTGGCCACGACAATTACCTGAGCACCATAATTTGAGCAGTGATCGGGGGGGCACCAATGACACTTCAAGGAAGACATAAACTACATGGATTTGAAGTTGACATTATTGAATGATAGTCAAAGATGCATTGAGATACAGAATGGCAATAAAGCTGCAGGAGGTTACTGTTTTTCTGTGTTACTTTTGGCAGTGCTACTTGAGAGGTCATGGTCTGCAAAATTAACACACAAGTGTGTCCCTTAAGCAAGAAAGTGTCTGTACCAACAAAGACACATTAGTCAGTCACCTCACAAGGTAAGAGGTATTGGTCTTATACATGACAGGTAGGGCAGTGTTGCCTGAAATATGGTTGGGAGGGAATCGAATGTTTCCACAATATTTCTTCATCACTGCACAAAAAACATAAGCTGTTGTAGGACACTGACTCATGGATGTCAAACACCTATAGCACCTGTAGAATGTAATTTTCAGAGCCATCATCCCTGAAAAGTAGCTGCTCGGACATACTGAGGTAACCAAAATAAAATGAAAAAAATATTAAGATTCAAGAGAATAAAATATATTTTCTTTTTTACTTAGCAAATGTTGCATAGAGAAAGTTCCTAGATGCTGCCACTGTGGTATTAAATTGAAAAGGCAGGCAGGAACTGAACCCCCTTGAGCTTGTGTGCTAAATGTGTGTGTGTGTGTGTGTGTGTGTGTGTGTGAAATAGTCTGCAAAAATGTCAGGCTACCTTCAGAAATTTCTGTAACAAAGCTGCAAAAACATGCAGTTACATCAAAGAGAATCACTTCTTATAATTACATGACAAATACTGAAACTACTTTTTTCCAGGCAAAGCTTGCACTATTATGTGGAATCTAAATTCTGAGGTATGTAATTTATACCTATCCAGTACAACCTGAAGATGCACCCCTAGCAGTGAATAATCCCAAGTATAGGAGATTTTTTTTGTATTTTGGACCCACTGAATTATTTCCCATTACATTGCCATATTTTATAGGGAAGGCTCATGGTGATGAAGATAATGAATAAAATCTAAATGTATATTGGGAGTGTTTCAGATTTTTACCAGCATGATTGCATGAACAGAAGCTCAAATGAAAAGCAAGTAAGGAATTATGAGAGAACATACAGGCCCAAATCCAATTGCTAGTCCCAAATGGAGTAAATCCACAGAGTCAATAAATTAACCCTTATAAATCTCATTGATTCATCTCTAATCTAGTTTGGACTAATAATAGGATTTAGGCCTTACAATACTCTTAGATTCATGCCTGAGCAAACAAGCCCAAGATAATACTGAGAAACTGGGACTGCGTATCCAATTTAACATACCTTTTAAGTCCCCGTTTTCCTTTGCTAGTTGTGTGTCACAGTATCCAGCAATCAGAATTTCTGTTGAGTCACTATTTATGGATGAAGGGGAGCCATTATTTCTGTAACGTTCCTGAAGACTTTCTAGATAAAAATAAAGGGTTTGCTTAAGAAAATGTTAGTGTTTCATCAAGATTGATATAGTGTATTAAATTTCAGTAGTTCTATCAAACTGTGATACTAATGTTAGAATTATTAAAAAGCTGCATCTTCATTTAACTGCACCCATTTTTTTCTTCTTGAATGAGTGTCTTCCAACTTTCTATCGCATTTTAAATAAAGTATAATCCTTTTAACTGCCTTGAATGGGAAATATACTTCGTTCCTAGAATCTCTGAAGCTAAACTATCTTCCTTGAGCACCTAATTCAGAATTTAAACAGACCTGTGATTAAATGTGTGTTAGACAGTAATCAGAAAAACTTCATGTTACATGGATACATTAATTATTCTGCTTACAGCACTGGTACAGCTTATAGCATTGGTGTTAACAGAGTTTTGGTCTCAAGAATGCTCTTTGTAAGATATTGTGATCCAAAGTAGTTTTGACTGCAGTAAAAGACTGTATGCCACTTTCTATAGTCATGGAACTTCTCCTTCTGTTAGCCATTAGTACTCTTAATAGTATTCTCAGCGCCTAATCAGTCAATACCTCGTATAGGTATTTTCAACTCCAATGAAGATACGTTTTGCTGGATTTTGATTAATTTTACTGTTGTTATTTTAGATATTTTAATACTGCATCAGGCCCTCTGCACATAAATATTATCCATGTAGAAGAATGTACTCTATGCACCTCTGCTGTCTAATCACTGGTTGAAAAGAATTGATGGTAGTGTGGTTCATGTGATGTGGCCTCATGTCTTCTGCAAGAGCAACATTCTAGGTTGCTAACTCAGCATTTTAAGAACCTGCAAAATATACTATCAAATGGGTGCCAATTTACCATCCTGCTTGCCAGCAATTGTATGTGTTAGCCATTCATATTGCCTCTTTACATCCCATAGTTCTTCTTTCAGTCTGTGGTTTTCCTCATTGAGCTGGTGACTGATCTCCCTCAGCCTCCTGGATTCACTCCTCAGCTCACCAATTTCTTCATGAAGGGCCTGCTCATAAGTGTCTACTGGACCATGTTGATTGTGTATCCTGTTGATCTTTCAAAGGGAAAAATACTTTAAACAGTGCTTGATCTCTGGATCGTGATCAGGAAGGAGGTGATGAAGACTACAAGTCTATCTATTTATGCATTAAATTGTTTTATGTATAATCTATCATTGATAAATTGTTGTAATTCAAGTTATTAACATTTTTCATCTAATGGTGTATGTATATGTCCCAAGAAATCACATGGTGTACCATCTCTGGGCCTCTCTCATGTTTGGATGCTATATGCAAAAATAACACACGAACAAAAAGGAGCTAGGTTTGAACCAGTTTTTTTCTCATATGCCAATTTTCTAAAAGCTGGAAGTTAGTTTCAGTATATTTGTGATGGGGTGCACAAACCCAGTACAGGGATACTGTACGGGATATAAATAGGATCTGCTTTTTTCTAAAGCTCTTTAAGATTTGTGAACAAGAATCACATGTCAAAGACATTCCCTTTGGATTAAGCAATTTGGTGTCTCTCGGCATGGTCTGCTGTTAGGAATTTATTTTCAGTAGGCAGAACCAACATTACACATAAGGGCACTCCTGATTGAGACACAATTTCTTTACTTCAACAGCTGTGTTTAGGTGTGAGAAGTGATTTAGTTGTGTCATAATAGGGAGCAGAAACCCCTATAAATCTATAAGGAGATCCCAATCCATCCTCTGCCCACCTGTTCTACAGAATGGTCTATTCATTATCTTTCTTAAGATGTTACAGTGGTATACAAAATGTACATACAATTATGACTTACAAATGCATAAATAGAGTAAATAACACTGTTCATGTAAATCTTCCAAATGGATGACGTGCATATTGTTTCACCATATGATTTGGTGAATCTTATATATGACAGAATCAAATCTGTGCCCCTAATAAGAAAATGACAGGTTTAAAATAATAAAATAGAGGATGTTGAAGACTAATTGTCCATTTCCACTTATAAGATGCCTTACCTTTTTCTTCAAAATAAGATTTTCCTCTGTGTAGTCCACTAACTGTTGTAAATATTCAGATTTCAACAGAGTCATTTCGTTCTTCAGTTGTGAAATCTCTTCATTTGCCTTTGCCAGCTCTGAGACAGCAGTTTTGTTGCCTTCATGAAGGTTTCTGATCTGGCCTTTAAGGTTCACTATACATCAACATGCAAACGCATACAGTAGACATGATGCGGCCAGATGTGAATACTTGGAAGCCCCCTCATGCTTAAAACTGCAGTGCTATATACTCTAACCTGAAAGTAAGTTTCATTCCCCTCAGTGGGGCTTACTGTAAGAAGACATTGTGTTGTGCTGCAAATCTTTCCTGCTGCAATAAAAGGGAAATGCTCAATCTGCAACCTAATTTTGTGCTTTCCTGTTCAGTAATAAAGGGCACTGAGATCAAGGAGACTTATCTCCAGTTTAGTAGTATGTATAAGCTTGCAATATTGAAGATCCTAGCATTACAGTTAGTATTTGTAGAGGCAGGACAATATTAATAACAAAATTAAGGAATGAAAAGCTCATCTTGCATTAAATCCAGTGCTAGTCCTATCTGTAGCAGTACAAATGAGTGTTAGACATGACTTGAGTCCCATTGATTTCAGTGTTTCTGCCTCAGGTAGGACTAATGTTGGATTTAGTGCCATGAATCTGAATTCCAGCCATTATGTTCTATTGCTGTGCTGGTAAGAATATATAGATATAGATATAGATATAGATATGATGAGGAAACTGCTGCTTTTAAGAAGCCTCATGAACTTTTTAAGTAGTTCAGGTTATGGGAGCAGGGGATTTTTTTAGTGAGCACAGAGCTCCAATTATCTGGGTGATTATAACAAAGATAATTATTCCAGCCTGAATTAGTTTGCAAAACTTGAGCTTGGTCACTTGGTTTCCTGAGATTTTGATTCCATTTAGAGATTTTAGGGGAAAAGTAATGAGTTAAGCTGATGTTCACCTTCATTGCCTTTATCAATGAATTTTAGAAATTATTTTTCAAAAGTGAAACCAGTTGAAAAAGTGCAATTTAAAATCTTACGTATACCCAAGTTGATCTGTGTGAAATTTAGTTGCACAAATCTAGTTAAAGGATCAGAAGCAGCAGGATTTCCCATGCTGGCCTGCCTGTGTGTTAATATTGACAGATAAGGCTCTTCTGAAAATATCTTCTATAAGAGAGGTTTATCAACCACTCCCAAAGGGGGAACACTTTATGTGGCAGTGCCCTCACCCTCAAGTGCAACAGGTCCCAACATCTATGATTTTCATCCCCAAATCAAGATTTTTTTTAATTTGCCCAGGCATTTAGCAAACTAATCAGTTCATGTTATGTCTCAGTTTCATTGATTATGATAAGTGGTTTATATGGGGTATGAATTTGTATGTAAACACTGCCCTGGCACCTGTTTATTTTGGTTGCAGCATGTAGTTCTGAAAACAAGCAAAGCTGATAACCTCACAATATACTCCCTAACTGCCCCATATAACATGTGTCAATCATGCTCACCATACCATTTCATTATCAAGATACATCATGACAAAATCTTTCCAGCACAAGACAAAGGAGGAACGGAATGCTGTTTAAAGCTAGATTGACACTGGCTACCAATACAAACAGCTGGAGGACTGGACTGATACCAGGGACCTTAACATGTGTCTTAGGTATTTGGTTTGAAATGCCATTAAGCTCCTGTTTTGACAAACTATGAGCATATGAACTATGCACATAAAAGCTAATCAGTACACATTCTAATGAGAATAAAACACAGTGAATTCTGAATAAACAAAGTGCAGTGCCTTCATACCAATCAGCTGCTGCAGGATTATAGGAGAATCGCATTCAGATTTCAGCAGACTGCAGGTGGACTCTTCTTTGTTTAGAATGTTTTCTACCTACAACATGAATTCATTGGGATTTATTTATTTTGTTGAAAAAACAAACTTTTTTTCTTCTTATTTTATTGGATTAATGTCAAGAACCACTAATTGTATTATTAATGTTTCTCCCTTTTTTGGTCATCTCTGTATTTCCTTTCTTGCTCTGTTCTTATAAATAACCTAATCTCCTTGAAACGCATGTATCATATAATCCTTGGTGGCACAACTAAAGTGTTCAACAGTTCATTCACTGGGCTATTTTTATCCTCCAGCTTCTTGTCACAGCCATCTGTTGTAATCTAGAGTACAACCTAGATTATCAATTTCAGAAGGGTTTCAGTTCACTTGATTTGCCACTCCTACTTTCAGTAAGGAGAATCATAACAAACACAGTTTTATCAATCTCCTAGCAGTGTTTCCAGCATAGGCTTAACAGAGCCTACTCACAGAAAAAGGCAAAGGAAAGTTTCTCTTCTTCTTTTGGATTTTTTTTCTATTGGATTTTAATTTGAATAGATTATTTCACACCTGGAACTTTCATGTGTTTATTTAAGAAGAGAGTTTCTTCCTTTTGTATTAAACGTTATGACTTACAACAATGAAACCAAAGGACTCTCCTGTTTGTGGCTTCAGTTGAAACCACAGAGTATGAACATGTACTGTACTTGTGCAGGATTTTATTTTTACGATGACCTTTTTAAGATATCAACTCTTCACGATATCCTCTAAAGGAAGCTTTAGAAACACAACAATGAGTCTTCCAGCATAGTACCTGATAAAGGATATCTTTCACAATGTGAGACCTACTGGTGCTGTAGCATTCATGCTTTGCAGTATCCACAAGACCCCCAGTACTTCTGAAATACCCTTTTTGAAGACAGTTATACATACACTTCGGTTTAAATTACAGCAAAGCTGCAGAATGTTAATGACATCAACAAAGAATAATGCCTTAATTATTTTTAATTCTTAAACTTAAAAGTATCAGCACATGTTCATTTTTCAAAATACCTCTCAACCCCAAGTGTCCATTCCTGTCTTTTCATGGTGTTTCTGCTTGTATCTCATTTAAAACTCATGATGTTCTATGACAATCCACAGACTGGATTCAGTTTTGTATAAAGATGGAAAGTGCCACATCTGTGGTTTTTAGTGTGAAGGTGATAGCTATCTATACAAGTGAGAATTTGAGAGTGGGTTTTTCAAATTGAGAGTGGCATCCTCTTGTAAAAATAATGCAGATTTATGATAAGCCATTTCTTTTTTTTAAAAAAATATTTATTATTGCTAATTTTTATCTCTCTTACTTCTCAACAGCCATTTTGTGGCGATACTCAAATCATGTTGACAAAATCCCAAATATGCTCATGGAACTTAAAGAATTTATATAAGGAATAAGACAGGACTATTGCAATTCATTTTTCCTGCTTCTCCTGGGCATGAACTTGCCACTACCAGAGACTGAAGCTCCACCCTTCTACATGGAAAGCATATGCTAAGCCCCCTGAGCTATTATATTGTGAAACTGGGGAAAACTGAACATATGTTCCCTGTTTTTTTATATTGTGAATGCAGTCCTCAGTCTTTCTCTTCCTCAGTATGGAGCAGCTGACAGTCTTGAGCCAGTTGTTCTATGCTGCTGGAATCATTATCTTTAGATTTCCTAAAGCAGAGATCTGGAAACTCCTGTAATGCACTGTTCATTGAAGCCTTTAACCTCTGTGTGACTTCACATATTTTTGAACTACATCTCTCATAATTCCTCAACACTGAATATGCTGACTAGGCATGATGGGAGTCACAGACCAAAACACACACACACAAAAATCCTCCCCAAATTTGCTCACCCTTGCCTTAAGACTACCTACCTAACTACCATCAGTAGTTATACAGAAAATGTGTCTCAAGTGGCAACGTAAATGGAAGGACCTATATGTTGTTTCATTAAGTCAAGTGTTTTCTTCACATTTGCAATATAGTAAAAAAAATATATCTGTAAGATGTCTCTCCTCCACCCCCACTGGCCACAAGCCACTTCTGGGCAACCTTAACAGTTCCTCTACTCTGCGATCAGCTGGCTGTAGTGCACTGAAATAAATTGTATTTCGTTCTTGATATAGGACTCATTTATCCCAGTAAACATGTTTATTATTAAAAGTGTATCATATCTAGAATGTCAGGAATTTATGGTTTTGAGGTTGTTTTTTTACCTTACTATTATGTTTTTCATTGTCAGCACAATTCAGGCTCTGTCCTTTGAAGAGTAGTTGGCCTTTGGTCTGAACATTCGTCATGTCTTTATTTTCCTGTCTGTTTTTAACACAGAGTTTTTGCAGCAACTCAGATTGTACAAGACACTCTCCTGTCTTGGTTGGTTAAAAAAAAAGAAAACAAAAGAAACAAAGATGAACATGTCAAGTGATATTTCAAGCATTTGATTTCAACTTTACTATGAAATGAATGTTATTGCATAGTACAAGATACTACAGAGTGTGCTTTTTCCACTTATAAGGCAGACAGCAAACCTTTAAAAAAACCTGAAGCACAAGACTAGGCTTGGAGCATTTGAACAATATACATATATCATTTGTAGACTACTACTACACCATTTAGATCCTCTACTTCATGGTAGCTCTCAAAGCAGTCCACAGTCCTAACAAGTGTAGTATTATTGTTCATAACAATAAGAAGAATGGAGTATGAGCTAATGATAACTAATGCTATTGAAATTCATTTACTATAGGGATATTTCACTACTTTGGAGATACACATAGAAGGATCTTTGTATATGTCTTCATCCATCATTTATATATATAGAGAGAGAGGAAAGCGTATGTGTGTTTTAAAAGAACAATCATATAAGGAAGAGAAAAAAAATCTTTAAAGAAAATGTGCTGATTCTCATGTCTTGCTGATTCACATTGGGAGAGCAGAATCCGTAACCGGTCTTGCACAACAAACATTGTTGCTGGGTAGGATAAACTTTCAATGGTCTCCGTGGAGTGAGACCAGAGGGTGATGTGTGATTGGAAGAACTGCACCGTTAAGATTCTGTTGTACAACATAGTACAGGGACCTAGCACTCACAGAAGCTACTATACAGGATCAGTGTTGTTTCATTTATAGAATAGTAGTGTACAATGGTAAAATAAATCACTGTGCCTGCACAACATGAACTCTACTAGTGTAGGATAGACTCTAGATCCAAATCCTTATGGTTGCAACCCAAATGGTGTTTCTAATACACACTGTAGCAGAGATAGTAGGAAAGGCTTTTGTGTCTGGCATGTTAGTCTGGTTTACTTTGCAGGGAAGGGTCATCAGTTGAAGACCTTTTTATCTCCCAGGTATTTCAACAATTGTTTGAGAATTCCTAAGTATTTCTTCTATTTTATTTTTGCTGCTGGACTTTGGTGGCAGCAGGGTATGATGCTTTGCCATTTGTGGTTGATTTAATTTTGTGCCATTTCATTCCCATTGCTTCATTTTGACCTGAACACCTTCCAGAGAACTGTAAGAACTGGGCAGACAAAAGAAAAGCAAACCACCTTTTTCAAACAATTGCAATTCTTATGTTATTTCCCTTCTTGGTCTTAACTTCATTTGTATTACCCTTTCAGATTCTGATAGTTCTGAAGAGGGTTGCCAACTGATCTGGAGATGGGCCTAGCTGGACTGCTGTTTCTATCTAGCTGTGTCCAGCTTCTATGTAGGAAAGGTTTTATATCCATCAGTTATCTGGTAACTGCTTTGTTTGTTATGAAAATTCTTTTCTATCAGCACTAGTCATTTGAAATGATCACTGTGTGAATTGTTAATAATATCATCATTGCTGATGAAGATTCAAAGATGGAGAACCATCATAACTGAACTTCAGTATGTGTTGTAAACAGCCTCAAAACACATAATATCTGCACATAATATCTAACTTCAAACCATAATCAGGAAAAATGTATTTTTTAACCTCATGACTTCTAGCATGACATTTCAAGCCAGTTGATGTTGAAGTATCATTATATAAGTTCTTGGGTGAAGCAGCTGATGTCCAAACCTGGTCAACTGAATTTTGATCAACAGCTGAAAAAAAGGACACAGAGAGGAACAACATTACACTGCTGAATCACTCAGCAATTACAAATGAGTTCAAAAGTATCCTAGTTACCTGAACTCTGTGCTTGATTAACTTGCATTCCAACTTCCAACAACTTTTCTGTTCCTGGGCATTGTAGTGGTATGCACTCAGAACCATTTGAAGACTGGTTTGCATTTTGAGATGATAGAGATCCAATGTGCTGAATGGGAAAAGCTGTTCTGCAAGTTGCAGTGTAAGCAACACCTTGATTATGCTTAAAAACATGGGGGCATATTTTGAAAAAAACTTCATCTCCAATTATGTCATCTACAGTATCTTGGTTACTGTCAGATGTTGGTTTATGTCCTTCATCTGTGCATTCTTGAGTGATACCTGAAGAATGTGCCAGTGTGTCCTGTGACCGGCTAGATTTCAAAACTTTCCACTCAAAAGGCAGGACAGAAGGACAAGAAGTTAAAGACAATATATTGTCAGCTGAGCCTCCCATACGATATCTTGAGCGCTTCAAAGAGTCATCATCTTGGCTAGCTAAAATCTGGGAATCCCAATCTGTTATCTGTACAAGTGGATGTCTCATTAACAGCTCTTCTCCAGGGTAAGTATGTGTCTTCTCCACTGTGGTAGTAACATCTTGCACATCTTTCGTGTGTGCTGGAAAAGCCAACCAGTCATTAGTCTTCAGATGAGCTCCCTTTAGTAGAAAATCAGAATTTTCCATGCTTACATTTAATGCAGAATCCATGATAGATGGAAAATTTCATCAAATTTGCCCTTTTGTAATTCTAACAGTAGTAAAAAAAAAGCAACATGTTAAGACAGGCATATTTATCTAGTGTGTTCAATACATCCAGCAAAAATGAAGAAGTGAATGCATGCAAACTACTGTAACAAGAGTTTCATTTAGCTTACTCCTGAGTTTCAGTAATGATGTGAAGACTTTACATTATTTATTTATTTATATATATATATATATATATATATATATATATAATAAAAAAAAATAAATAAATAAATTGCCCTTCCTTTAATCTCTTCCCATCTTCTGGTAAGACAATATATTTTTAAACCGATTTAGTCTTTGTCATACTCTTCTCATGTTCTCCTTATAGTAATTCACAGAGAATCTTATGCATCAGGATCAGAAAAAAATCATGTCAAAGGAACCATATTATACTAACTCCTCATACAAACAGAAAGGAGTGTATAGACTTTTACTTCCCCCTCCCAAAGACATCTTTCTATTTAACTTCTTCTCTGTCACTCAGTTCTGATAGGAAAGAAATGACTGCACCAGCTCCAAGGTGGTTCAGTTTTTTTCCCATTCCAGGGTGTGTCGAAGGGAGCCACAGCATTGTTGATATTTCCTATTGCCTTTGACTCTGGCAGCGCAATCATGGCAGCAAAATGCTGTTGCCATTCAAGAAAGGGTGCTCCTTCTGTTTGCAGTCAGATCACAGTATCCTTTGGCTCCTGGGGATGCTGTCCAAGAAACCACAAGTTTGCACACTTAATTGATACACTGAATTTATTTTGGTTTTATTTTAGTTTTAGCTTCTGCTTTGCACTTCCCAATGGCAAGCTATAAAATAAGTAGTACAGTAGGCTATCCATATTACATGTTAACATAATTCAACCAGACTCACTTGCAAGGTGTTTAATAAGCCAAATACTGGCAGGATGACAGTATTTATACTTGTTGCTTCACTTAGGATAGTTCCTCTCACTACCAGCACTGAGGCCAGGAAACAGCATGTAGACTGGGTAGGTAAGACTAGAGACAGATTAGAAAATATATTGACATGGGACAGGATATGATACTTGAATGAATACAGACTGAGGTTTCCTGTTAAAGACATGGTTGCTGCAGAAGTCATCCCTTCTAAAATTAATGTTATGTCACTACCCAGGGTTCCTTGGAGAAACTGGCTCAATAATATGGTGGAGATTTTTCCCTCATAATTAAGTATATCTGAAAACACATTAGCTACTATTAAATGTAACCATTTCAATTTAATAAGGCAATGTAAATTAAAAAGAACAGCAATATTAAAACATAGAGTAATTATTAACATTGTGTCTATGGCAATTATTTCTTTAACATATACTATAAGGGTAGTTTGTATGAGTGAGCTGCAATAACTGTGTTAGTCTAATCTGAATAGTGTCAAGCTAATCTAAATGTGCTTTTCAGAATGTTACTGTAAATTAAAGTGGCTATTGAGACATATTTTATGGAAAGAAAGGCATATCATCTAGAATATGTATTTTTCTGTAGTAAAACAGGTATAATACTCTGGAAAGAATTTAAGCATTACAATATTTTCTTTATAAATTTTCTTTCATTATGAAGTTAACAGTGGTAATACCAAATAATATTTCAATGTTCATTTTCTCATTGGAAGTTACACCTAAAGGAGGGATCATACCTGAACATTTTGATTTTTGATTATTTCTTGTTAAGGAAGTTAAAAGGTTTTTTTAAAAAAGCATTTCATATTGGGATTTGCATTGATTCATGTTTATACATTTACAAAACCTGCATGGTAAATCTATAAAATGCTTGAAGCTGGATTGGGGAAAAATACTGAGCTACCCTATTTGCTGGTGTATAAAACTCAACTTTTTTCCTGAAAATTATTGTTTGAAAATGGGGTGTATCTTATACGCCGGTGCATCTTATAAGATGCACTGGGGTGCATCTTGTATGCTAGTGCATCTTATACACTGGCAAATATGGTATTTTTGAGCATGTTATAAGAAAAGAGGGCTCACTTCAGTGAGTGAAATTTTCATCACAGTAAGTACTCTTGATGGGTATATTGTTCCTATGTCCAATCCAAATTTCATTAGACATTTGGTATTTGCATATGTCCTTTTGAGCGATTTACTAGGTTAAAAATTCAAAAAATGGAATGACTGACAGTGGCCCAAACCTAATCTGGTGTGGGATATCACAGTATGGTCTAGAGTGGAGTGGATGTCTAAGAAGTTTACAACCAAAAGTAACAAACACTTTACTAAGACATTTTAAGATCACTAGAAGTATACTGACAGAAAAGATGCAATTTAGATATGGCGATTCAGAGGGTCATCAGGATACTAGGCAGTTTTGGAACATTATGCCCCCAAATTTCCAATTATAGACAAATGCAAACCAGCTTGAAACTCTGGAATGTACTAGTTCTCAACTCTAATAATGTGTCCTAGCTTGACAGGAATTAAAGTTAGGAAAACACTGGTAAGATAGTTGGCCCAGGAGTTAGACTGAGGGAACCAAATCATTGGTTCCTAGGGAAAAGAGAACTACTGCAAATTCTAGACCCTATCACAATTGTTTCAATGAAGGAAACACAAATACTTCAACCTAAAAATGAAATTTAATGAAATTTCACAGAAAAATAAGAAATTGCATGTATAGGAATATGCAAGTTGTTGTATGTAAGAACTCGACTAGAGAAAGCTGCAAACTGTCCTGTAATCTGAGGATCACCATGATGAATTTGAGTTTGCTAACTTTATTCAGGAACAACTGATAGCAGGTTGTAACTGATACATTGATTCAGCAGTAACTGAATGTACCATGCATGGAGATTCACTTCTTGTGCAGACAGAAATTCTATAGAATGCATAATCCTACCCCGGTAGACTCATCCACAGATTTAATGGGAGCTCTGCAGGCAGAATCATACCTCTACCAATGGACTTACTTTGCTGAATATCAGCATAAGTAGATAAAAGTCTCATCAAAAGGAAAAGAAGTTTTAGTGCTTTTTTGCACACTGAAATTAAAAAGTAAACTATTCCAGAGGTGAAATCATAAGAGAGAGAAACCAGGAGCTTGCAAGACGAATTGTACAAGATGTGGCTGAATCCAAAGTTTATTTCAGAACTCTTTATTCCCCTCAGCATACTTCAAGGAAAATGTATGTCAAAGGAGGTGTGAACACTTCTCTTGGATACAATTAGATAAGCCAGAAACTACAAGGGAAAATACTGTACATCATGTACTTTCCTCAAATTAACTTCTCAGCTTCAGATGGTTTTTTTTTATTGATTTCAGCAGAGAAAAAATCATGAAGTTGCTGGCACATATTCCATCTTAGCTCTTTAATGACTGCTTACATTGGTTGATTCTCACCACTACCTTCTCCAATGAAGGAGATGTTTTATAAATAAAAAGGGGGGTGACAAAATATTGATGATCTTGTCTCCCTTTTTCACAAGAGAATGCGTTTTTCCCTGGGCATAATTACTAGAACAGAATGAAGGCCCAATTGAAAAACTAGTTCAGTAGTTTTATTTTGTGCAGCAAATTAGTTGAGAATGTGAAAGTACAAAACCTATTGGTACCACTTCGGAAATCATGAAATCAATCATGTGAGCTATCTTAGAATTTAGAATTTCCTTGAAAGCTATTTTCCAGCTTTACAACTGTGCTGAACCAATTAAAAAAGTTATAGCAGTTATTACTATTTTAAAATTTTTAGAGTACAGTGTTCCTCAGTGAAATGAATGTTCAAAGAAAGTCCTATTCCAAAGAATCTATACTCTAATGAACGTGTTTCCCACAGCATTTTTCTAGCAGCAGAAAGACAAACGACAGAAAGGCCTCCAAGAATGCATAGTATATAGCAGCATGATTCCTCCTCTTTTATCATATATATGAAAGCTTTATTAGACATCAGTAGTTCTTACCGATGGTTGATTTGCAATTATGGTAAATCCAGGATAACAGAGACAAGAATAACTAGTCAATAGCCCATCTTTAGGAAGATCGGTCCTTCCACCACAAGAATTTGAGAGAGCATCTAAGTTTTATAAATTCTTTCAATGACCCTAGGAATTTTAGTTGTACAAGGGTGAGGGGCAGGGTTCTTTAAACAAAATTCTCAAAATTCATTGAACTGCAGTGTCCAGTACTGAATGGATCAGGAGAGCCATTAAGTGTGGACACAATTGTGCATCACACAGATATGGTAGGTTTGTAATTAAAATCGAGAGTAGGCTGTCTGCTTGCAGAAACCGCCTTTGATTTATTTTTTTTCTCTGGGTTCCTGAACTGAACTATGGACAGATGTATATCTCAACTGTTCCGAGGGTAAGCTAACTACCAGAAAGGAACAGCTGCATATCTTTATTAGGAATTAGTATTTGCAGATGATACTATGAACATAGGTCACAAACAAAGTCTTGTGCAAACCATTTTTCCATGCAGAAGCTCTGGGCTTTCTTGTGATTAGCTTTAAGTGGCCTCAATGAATATGGGACAATGGGTTCTTCCAGATGGCAGAAGTATGTAGAGAGGGTATACTAACTATTTGTTGTGATAGTTCTCTCTGTATTTTTTAAAAATATCCAGATGACATTTTTGTTGTCCAAGACTATTTTCTGACAATTTCTGGTCATAGCTACAATATTTTTCTCCCACTCTCACATGGGATTCTTTCTAATTCCAAGACATATTGGAACTAATAGTATATCTACTCCTTTCTCTCTCTTTTGAAAATATTTTAGTGGTATAGTGTATCCGTGAAATGGCATTTTTGCACTACAGTGGTATAATTCTGAAAAAAAATTAAAAAGGCAAAGGGGGAGAAAGTTTACTCCTCAAAACACTGGGTGACCTCAGAAAATTATGGTTTAAAAAAAAAACAGTGGAAGAACCCTAATGCAGAGCCAAGAAATTGCTACAAAAGCCCCCCAAAACGAATGGATCTTGAATCCTCATAGTAACTTGAATGGATCTTGGATCTTGAATCTCATAGTAACTGATAGCTTGCTGCTTAAAGAGAAGCTAAAGCACCCAGAGGAGCCTTTGAAATGCATGAATCTTGCCTGTAATAATGCCAAAAGAAAGATTAGGACAAAGATGCTGATCAGTCAAATCTGTGCTCTTCTGTTACAGGGCAGTGGGATATGTATCAAAAAATGAGCCAGTTTCTGGAACTATTTTGCATTCCCATCATGCACATACCCCAGTCCAGGCTTACATACCCCAGTCCAGGTTTACTTTTAAGCATTTTGTCTTTTCTAGAAGGGCCAACAAGGCTGAGTAAAGAGCATGCACAAGATTCAAACTGAACACATAGCTGAAAGGACATGAATAAGGGGAAGACAGCCAGTCTTAAAAAAAAAAATTCTAGGCATCAGAACCTAATGTATAAAGGTTTGATATAATGACATTTTCAGTCATCAGAAAAGTATAGGAAACTATAGAAAGATACTACCAAAGGCCCAGCTCTGAAGTAAGAGTTTTAAACAGAAAAGGAATGACTTAAAACTATATCTCAGAAAAACTCTCAATTTATATTTAAGGAAGACTTGAAATGAAAATGAATGAAGAAAAAAATCCTTTTTACAAAACTGTTTGGGTCTCTTGTGAACAATTCTGTTATATACGATAAAGGGGGACCTTAAAGAAACACAAGACATCATACTTCTCCATCTAGAGCAACACAAAAGACTATTGTTACTGCTCTAAACAAACTGCCACATAAACGAAGCCCTCACCTGTAGATGCCCTGTTAATCTGACAACTTGCTCCTTCGACACTTCCAAATTAAGGACAAGTTCCATTTATTTGATGGGGTTCTGCTCTTTCATCGGTTCCTCTTGCCTACAGAAACTCACTTTGAACTGCTTGCATGCTCATGCTGCTTGGAAAATGAGCTGAGAAGGTAGAAAGCACACTAAGTTATCTGAGAGACTTTACAAGCAGTGTGCATGCAGTCAGTAACAAGTGAGCCTCTGTAAATCGTTCATGCTCCTTAACACAGTACATGGATTCTGCTTTTCAACTAGTTTTGTTTTCTGACAATGCTCCAGTCCCTAACCTGTCATATGAGAGAAGCCTGTTATCATAAATAATAATTAGTAACTGCAAACCTGTTGGTTAATCTCAAGTAGAGGAGACTCATTCAGTTTCTGAATGGTGAGGTAATTCATGAGTTAATTCAATTCATTGGTTGATTCTACTCTAGTGAAAACTAATAGGACTTGGGCCCATATAATTAATCATTAATACATATACCAGGAACACCACAATGTCTACTAAGTTTGTTATATCATGCTTCAGAAATGAAACAGAAAACTGTGTATGGTTGTATGTGTGATGATGACTTTTCCAGGGATAGTTGTCATGTCAGCTGAAGCTAGCTGAGCTGATGGGAGGAATCTATACATAGCATTCTGTTTCTCAATATCAATATTTACAGTTTCTGGGATGTTGTACAGAATGAAGGAATTAGAGCTGAGTAGAGGAGAAGCAAAAGGAAAAACAGTCCCAAGAACCAAACTTTGGTAATGAATGTGGAGAGAAAATGTCAAATCTACCTTATTTAAAATGAGAGTATAAGAGATAGATTCCTACCAGGTCTTTGCCAATCCTTTTCACTGAAAAAAGATTGCAAGATTTTCAGTAGTACTGCCAAGGGAGAGTAGAAGTGATGACATAAGAACAAAGTTGGAACAAATAGTTATTAGAGAGAGCATGACTTGAATGGTGAGTAGCAGATGTGAAGTGTAAGATGGAGATCAAAGAGGGTAACATAGGAGAGAAGTGAGAGGCTGAGGAATAAGAAGGATTATCAGCGTGAATGTTGGTCTCCACGGACAACAGTGACTGACAGCACCAGAGAAGCCAAGCTTTAAAGTTAGATAGAATAGGTGCCAACATCATGGAAGAAGAAAGTGGTCCATTATACATTTGTTTGATATATTAAGCTTCAAAGTTAAGGAGTGTGCAGATTTGTGACTCATGTGGCATATTTCATGTCCACTCTAAACTTAGAAAGCTTACTTGGATTTGAAGGACTACAGTTAGAATTCTTATTACCCTATCCTAATAGAAGCATTTTAAATAAAGCTCTGTAGCTATATGCTAGGGCTGGGTGGTAAGTATTCACCTTACCTACCTCACAAATGGTGAGTGTGTGGGAGGGTAGGCTGTGCTAATAAAAATCATACATCCTCACTCAGTTGGAAAATAATAGTGGCTATCTACATTCTAACATATAACAGTGCTCTAACCAATATATCCCAATGGTTTCAGTGGGAGTTACAAGTAACCATTCATTACAGTATTGTATCCTGGGCCATTCATCCCATTTGACAAACTCTGAACACAATAAACAATGTGACGACATGATAAATGATATAATATTTTTCTTGCTCTAATTCTGAAACATATGTGGCCCATGATTACTACAACTGTTGTACTGTTTTACACCACGCAAATTAATCATATGGAAAAAATGCAGTAAGAAAATTGCTGTGCACCAATCACTTTAAGCACACTTTGAAAATTATATTTTCCAGATTTCACATTGTACTTACCAGAAATGCAAGTGCCTTGAACCTTCAGAGAATAGCCATTCAGCACATCTTATTTAATCTTAATTGCGATAGAATATTTCAATTGTCTCAGATGTTGATGAGGCCATCTGGAAGTAGTAGTGACAGGACAAATAAGTAAAATATAGTTCTTTTGTTTACTATTTCCCAAAGACCCTTAACTGTTTAATTTAAAAGCATCTGGAGCTATTTATCACAAACAGTTTAACAATGCTGCTCGCTGTTATGGGAAATGCAGAAAAGAAATGACCACAGAATAGTGTAGAGCCTACTGCAGGAACTGTAGAATCAGTAGTTTCTGGTTCTTGCTTTCACTTACCAACATGCCTAACATTAAAAATCTACAACAGGGATTATAATCAAGCATAGCCACTTGATCCCACCAATGACATTTCCTTTCCATGTGGTGGGATTGCACTCTCCTATGAGGGAAGAGGCTATGCTGATGGTGGCAGTGCTGCTAGTAGGGATTCCCATGTCAAACAGGCTTTTGCTGAAGGGCCAAACAGCTATTGGGCAGCAGCAGTGGTATGTGTGTGTCACTGGCAGAGGAATCTCACAAAAACAACAGCAGTACCACTTTTTAGTTCTGTGTATAAGGAGGCATGGCAAACTCTTTATGAATGTCTTTTACCACAAAAGCCCTATAATGAAACAATCCAAAGTGAAACAAGAGATAGTACCAGAAGATGAAACTCCCAGGTCAGATGGCACTCAACTATGCGGGGAGAGCAGAAGACAACTATGAGTAGAGCTGTGGCTAATAAAGCAACTGGACTCAAGCTGAAAGGACATTCAGCTGTTGACGTGCTCAGAAGTGAAAGTCTAAAGCTGCACAACACATACAAGAACATGGAATCTGAGAATGAATCAAGGGAAGCTAGACATAATAAGACAAGGTATAGAGTGTATAAACATTGTAATACTAAGGATGAGCAAGTTGAAATAGACAGGAATGGGACATTTTGAGTCTGATAATTACACTCTGGAAATGAAAATATGAAAAAAAAGTGGGATGGCATTAATACTAAGGAAAGATGTAGCAAAAGTAGTCAAAGGATATAATGCAAAGTTTGACTGAATAATACCAATAAGACTTCAGGGAAAACCATCAATAAAACCACAATCCAGGTTTATGCTCCAACTACAGAGGCAGAAGGAGAAGAAAATGAAAGATTCTGTGCTGGAGTCCGAGAGGAAATTGATCACACACCAAAACAGGACTTGACGTTAATCATAAGTGATTGGAATGCAAAAGCAGGAAATAGAGCAGAATCAAAGACTGGAGGAAACTATGGCCTTGAATCAAGAAATGAAGCCAGAGAGTGACTGACTGAATTTTGCAGGGCCAACAGTTTGTTCATTGTGAACACATTTTCAAATAACCCAAAAGCAACCGTATATATGGATATCACCTGATAGCCAATATAGAAATCAAATAGACTATATAAGTGGAAGCAGAAGATGGAGAAACTCCATTCTCTCTGCAAAACAAGACAAGGACCAGATTGTGGCACAGACTATGGACTGCTGATATCAAAAATTAAAGTAAAACTAAAGAAGAACATTAAACCAAATATTGTGCCAAAATACAACCTGAAGAACATCCCTGTAGAATTTAAACATAATGTAAAAAAACAGATTTGCATTCTTAAGCCTAAAAGTCAATGATCCAGAAGTACTCTGATCTGAAACCATGGACACTGCCAGGGAGGAAAGCAAAAAGACATTATCCTCAGCCAAAAAGAAAGAGAAGTCTTAATGGATGACAAATGTTTTTTAAAGAAAGCTAGCTCAATCATCTACATGACAGCTCTTCAAATAATTGAATGTGGCTATCATACCATCTCTCAACACCCTCTTTGTCAAGCTGAACATAGTTCTATCAGCTTTTCCTCATTGGGCTTGGTTTCCAGACCCTTTACTATCCTTGTCTCCTTCCTCTAGATGCAGTCCAGATTATGGTTATCTTTCTTAAACAGTGGTGTCCAGAAAAGATGTCTAGTGATGTCTGATAAGAACAAAATAACGTTGTTGTTGTTGTCATCATCGTCATCATGTACCTTCTAGTTATTTCTGACTTATAGTGACCCAAAGGTGACCCAATCATGGGGTTTTCTTGGCAGAATTTGCTCTTGGTTTCCTCTGAGGCTGAGAAGTGTGATTTGCCCAAGAGTACCTACACAATTTCCATGCCTAGGTAAAGATTCGATCCCTGGTTTCCCAGTGTCTTAGTCCACTACTCAAATCACTATGCCATGCTGTCTCTTCCAGAGTAAGATAGAGTGGTACAATTATTTCCTTTGCTGTGGACACTACGCTTTCTCATATTTAGCCTAGATTAGATTAGACTAGATTGCATTAGCTGTTTCAGTTGCATCAAAATGTTGACTCACATTCAACTTGTGGTTCACGAAGGTCTGTAGATGCTTTTGGCACATACTATTGTCAAGCCATTATATATTTGTGCACCTGGTTTATCTTCTTTCACTGTAGAACTTTACCTTTTATTGAGTTAGTTTTGGCCCTAGCATTAGCTGGTGAGTGCCTCCTTTACCTCAAAACATTTACAAAGATGTTCAACAACACAGGGCACAAGACAGAACACTGATAGATCACATCTCTCTACAATGGTGAGAAACCACTGGCAAACACATTTTCGGTATAATTTGTCAACAAACTACAAACTCAACAAACAGTAACTTCATCTAGCCCACATTTTAGCAGCTGTTCAATATGAAAATGGGGAGGCTTGTCCAAAGCCTTGCTGAAATCAAGATACACTTATCTACAGCAATTTCCTCATCTACCAAGCATATTCTATCAAAACAGAGAAAAATAAAAATTATTCACTCATACACATATTAACATCATGACATATGGAAAGAACAATGGCATGATGCTTGTGGACATTAATTCTCCATTCAGAATTAAACATTTTGAAGATCTGGACCTTTCTTTTTACCTACAGATGAACTATAGAGTTGCTTTCCTTGCATTATAGATAGAATTTAACAATCTGTCTGTTCTGTTCTGCAGATATAAAGATCTGTTGTTATCTGTGTATAATATATATGAGACTAAATCTGTGAATGAGCCATCTTCTGCCTGACAGAGTATAACTTTACAGCAGCATGCAGCTCCCTATGGCTTTTTTTTTTTTTTTTGCCCCGGGACCACCCAGGGATCAAAAATATTCTTGGCTCCAGAATGCCCCCAAATGCACTCTAGGAATTGTGGAGGGCATTTCCACCACATTTGGAGGCTTCCTGGGCTCCCAATGGTCAAAAACAATTTTTGCATTTTCCTTCCCCCCCCCCCGAAATTCTCCAAAATTCCTGTAGAGGATGAAGGACACATTTTCACCACATTTTGTGATCCCCGTGGCCAACTTAGGCCTAGAAGAAGTCTTTTTTGTAACCCATAACATGATAAAAATCCTCTTTGCTCCTAAAGAAATTGGGGAAAATATTCATCTTTCTATCTATCTATTGAGTAGGTATGGTCCTCTTAAGTTCTCCTGGCAGGTTAACGGAGCCTTCCAAAGTTGCCCACCCTTGCTTTTACAGATTGCACCAAAAGAAGTTGGTTTACAATACAATGCTCATCTTGTACCTGCAATGATGTATGGCATAAGAAAAGAAAAGGATACTAGAATAAAGTTGGGAGATGCCAAGGCTGTAATTGTATCAGAGGAGTCCCTTGGGGGATGGTAAAAGTGCTTTTTTGCGAGGAGGGAAGAATAATCAAGTGAAGCTTAATTAAACAATATGTGACAGCTCACACTTCATATAGAGCACATTTTGAATAGCACATAGGATTTGGTAATTCTCAACATGCCCATAAACTTACCATATGTTCAATAAATAATTTAATTCATCAATTAACATCTACATATTTAAACCTTCTCCAACAAAGCAACACAAATTTTAAGGAACAATTCCCCAAGAAAAATATGCATCTGACTTTGGGGGTGTTGGTTTTGCTTTAATACACATTTCAGAATTCTGTAGCACACAGTCCTTATCTCAATTATAATACCTAAGACAGCTGGCTAAGCATATTTATATTTCTTTTTATGCTATATTCTTTGAAGATATAGGGCAATGGATTATAGATCTGACTTAATGAAACTTTAAATATATAACTTATTTAATGGGCTATGAAAATATATTAAGGATAAAGATCTTCATTTTCTAGAAATTACTATATGGGTTGCATATGTAGCATAAGTAAGAAAAATGTGATCCTTGTTGCTAAGCAACGTGATGCACTTGTCTTAAACAATAAGCAGAATTTTCATACATTCGAAATGGTTACACTGGAAGTAATGATGTCCTTGAATGTTGCAGGTTTATTTTCATTGTAGTTTGCTCTTTTCAAATTAATATTTTAAAACATATCCTAAACATTTTACATTCTCTAGTGCAATCTGTTGGTGCTTTTTCATACAACATTTGAAAAAGCTATAGAACTAGAGAATTCTTTTGATACCTTTCCCATTATTGATTTAAATCCTTTGTACGTGTAATATTTGTAACTTCTGATTTTTTTTTCTATCAAAAGTTTATCCACTCTTTCAACTACACATTGGTTAAGATAAAGCAGATGTTACTATGCATTCATCAACATTTTAAAATTTTAAAATTGATTTCTCTCTCTATTTACACACTCTCTTCCCAGGTTTCATATAGTTTCCCAGGTTTTTGTCAGCTTATCCTTTTGTGCTAATGTAGTAAACAAAATTTCCCTTCTCTCTCTTTCTCTCTCTCTGTTTTCTAACTCTATGCCTGAGACAGTAGTAAAAACAAAAGCACTGCTCTATCTTGGACCTTATTGAAATACTTATTTGAATTTTGAACATTTAAAAAGTGTACAAAGTATGCATGCAGCTCAGTGAAATGTGGGGCTTCTCCATGGTTGATTTGGATTTACATTACATTAAACAAGGCTGGAATAGATGCATAATACTAAGGTTAAAATAACTATGACTTATTTACTTAAAACTTGCCTTGTGTTAATGCCCCAAACCAAGCCTACACACATGTGTTTGTGGCCAATAATTCTGCATCCAAAGTTTGTGTTCACTTGGTTTGCTGTCATGCCTGAATTCACAAATCACTAGAAAATCACTTAGAACCACTCTTCTGCCTCAAGAAGATATGAGGAAGAATCAAAACTTTTCAAGGTGACTCATGAGATGATGGACAACATCAGACAGGCAGCTCACACTATGGTTTCCTATTATACATCTGGAAATAACCTACTGTTTGGGTTCTTAACTAGCACAAATCATAGTTTCATGTTACATTTGAACTTGGCTAACGCATGCGTATCTGTGCTCAGGATTTCAGGTCTATTCTTGCAGCCTGAAAGTCTTCTAAACTGATCTGTAGCAATAACGGTAGCAACTCCTTTTTCTAACTTGTGCCCATCCCACAATTTACAAAGAATCAGTACAATGAACATCTAAAGCTATGTTGGAATCCTACCTCAAACTTCTTGCTAATAAGCAAACACAGTCCCATAAAAAAGAATGTAGCAAATCCCATTAATTGTAATGAGCTTTGGCATCAACACCCATGCAGAAGGTTTACTGGAAGAGTTCAATTGGTGCCAATGGATTATTACTGTGGATTAATCAGGGCTGAGAATAGTAATAAGCCTATGGAAATTATATCTCATCAGTAGCTTGTTACATTGTTTGGTACCAACTTGGGTTTAATCTCTTTTCATTAGTGACCATCTTGAATTTTACCTTCTCATTTCAGTTTGAAGGAAACAGAAAATTAGCTTAAATCTTCTCAGAAAGCTCTATCAGGCTGTAAAGATGTCCTACATTATGTGTAAACACAATATTCACTATAGTTTGAAATCCAGTGTGATGGAAACAGAATCTGGACACAATGAGAAAGGAGCTGATGTTTTTCAATGAACATTTTCTAAATTAAAATTGGTAATAAAACATGGCAATCAAGAAGGAAGAAGTCACCAGTTATCTGCGCCATTCCTCTATCCACAGTTCTCTATTTAAGAAAACTATTTTTTTTTCCTGAGATGATCTTTTGAAAACAACAGGAAGAGATGTAATGTCTATCGTCATAAAAACTTGTGAAAAAATCTATATACTAGGGTTAGCAATGCTATCACCTGGCCCGTGACAATACAGTATCAGAAATGAAGGCATCATTCTTGTTATCATAGTGTTGCTTTTTAATGTAATTCGGTTTCCACTTTCACAAACACATTAGGACACACACACACGCCTTTGGACAAAAAGAAACTTGACGGATAGGTAAAAGCTAAAAGGACTCATAGGAAAACCCAGCAGCCGAAAACAGAGACTTTTTCCTTTGAAAGAGTGTTTTTATATAGATCAAAATCTTTCAGGCACGTGGTGATTATGTTGACCAGCTGATGTTTAATGATACAGCCAGGGCCACACCTGCCAGCTACAGTTTTCAAGTTACAGGCTAAATTCTCCCTACTTTCTTTTTCTTTCCTTTTTTGAATTAGAAACAAAATGCAAGGAGCCACCTCGTGGATAATCTGGCGATTTGACCCACACAGCCTTTTGCTGTAATTACTACATCAAATACACGCTGGAAGCAAAATCAACATGATCATCACCATGGTCACCAGATAATGAAGCCCACAAACTGATCAGACCCGACACGCGTTATAATAAAACCCACACAAGGGTCCTCCTCTGTCTGTTGCCACCGCCTCGCACGTGAGTCGTTGTTTGTGTGGCGGAGGTCATTTCCGCACTAGCCTGTTATAGCGCGATGATTCCACTTTCAACCTCCTCTGGAATCCTGGGGTTTGCAGTTTCGGGAGGGGCCGGCCGGCCCCTCCCGAAACTGCAAACCCCAGGATTCCAGAGGAGGTTGAAAGTGGAATCATCGCGCTATAACAGGCTAGTGTGGAAATGGCCTGAGTTTCGCCCCAACCCGCCCCTCTCACTCCTTTCGCCATAACGGCTTAGAGGATCCCGGGGGTGTTTCCTACCTGCTCCGCCCCCTCTTTCTCGTGTGGACAACGGAGGCCGGGATGGCTTCCTCGCCCCGGCATTTTCTCCTCACCTGATTAACCAACGCGGCCGAGTGTAGAAGCTTCACGCGGACGGCCTCCGCCCATTTACTCGGGAGTAATGGCGGTGGGCTGTCATGTACATCCTCCCCTCAACCTGCGCCTCCTGCGTCTTTCACTCCTCCCAGCGAGACTCTCTCTACTCACTCGCTGTTCTTCTCCTGCCCCCATTTTGATGCGCCGCGGAGCGTTGGCAGCCCCGGGGGAAGGAGGGCGGCCCCGAGAGGAGGGCTGTGCGCTGGAGAGGGACAAAGGCAGGTCCGGAGTCGCTTCCCTTCCCGTCCCAACGGCCCCCCGCCCCATATACGTATACAGCGCTTGGGCAAGTGCAAGGCCGGGCCGAAAGTGCTCGTCGAGATGCTGTGGCGAGACAACGGGGGCCTCCCTTTACTCTCCTCACGGGAGACTCCGGCCCAACGCACCCCTCCCCTGACGGCCCACAAAAGCGCTTCTGTGTGGCTGGAAGCCATGGGCCGCCTTCCCCGCCGCCCGTTCCCGCCTAAAAAAAACCCACCTCGGCGGCGGTGCCTCCCTCAGGTGGCCGAGTTCGCACGAGCGTGGAGGTTGGTTAGAAGGGTCTCCATGTTAAAGGCCACTGGAAGGCTATAAAGAAGAAGAAAAAAACATCGAAGAACGTAGTGGCTCCGTGTACGAACCAACATGTGAAAGCGATGGCGGAGTCACAGTTTTGGGGAGGGGGGATACCTTAATGGGATGGGGTCAGGAATCCCCAGAACAACCCAGTGAGGACTGAGGCCACAGAATGTTGGCTAGTGCTGTGAAAACAAAGCTTACTACAGTCTTAAAAACGTGGCCCAAATTGTAGATGCTTTCTGCCCCCTAGACTGGGGAACTTAAGGTTTAGCTGTGAGAGAAAATACTGTACTCCAGCTATGATTTCTCTGTCTTGAGATTTTAAACGTATATTTTTGTCTCAGATTTTATTCTCCTTTACAGCTTAGCATTTATGTGAATACAGTACCAATTAATGTTCTGTAGTTACTTCCCTGGCAAATATAAAGATACTGTTTCATTACTTGTCATCAAGTTTTATTATATGTTAAGGAGAGGTAATGGTGCTTACCTCCTTTAAAAATGATTTTATTTAATTAACTCATTCTTTCATGGGATGGTTAAACAAAATGCGGAATACATCCTTTGAAACATGAAGAGTAGAGTTGATTCTTTGAAAGCAACAGATAGCATTAAGTACCTGTTGTAAACCACAAGCATGCCTAAGCTCTTTCATAAGAGATGGGGAATCACAAATTCAGATTGCCTGAAAACCAAAAACTTGCAAATTCAAATTGTTTACTGAAATTGGGTGAGAAGAAAGAACAGAGATGTTATCAACTATGTAAAAAGCTGAGTGTAATCTATTAGCAATTGTTGATTTTGTATACAAATCTGCACAACAATATATATTTTTTTGCCATAAAATTCCATGTAACTACTGTAACAAAGGGAGCTGGTCAGTTTGGCAGCTGGATCTGGAGGAGCAATCCATCAAGAGTGAGGTGCCTTATCATGAGAGAAGCAGAAAAGGAGCATAGATTCTCTTCAGGATGGAAATGACATTTGAAAACAGCAGTTAACTTGAGAGGGATGATCATAGATGCTGTCTGAAGTTGTACTAGTCTCTCACATACTAGGGTTGCGGTCACCCAGTGTGGTAACTCATTGTGTCACCCCCATGAACATACCAGATCTTACAGAATCCTTGGCAATGTTTCTATACTAATATTACTTGTAAATCATAATTGCCATATATCACTGAATGTAAGGGCAATAGTAGTGACATAAACAACTAGCAAAATTAAAATTACATCTTTAAATTACAATATCATGTGCACAGCCTAAATATATTTACATTTAAATAGTTTTATGTGGTTAAAGTGACAATTTGGTAAGAAAACAATAGAATTAAAAGTAACAACTTTAAATAAGTACATCAAAATTATGCTCATTTGAATATTACATTTTATCCATTACATGAGATACATTCATGGATTAGGTTTGCATAATCAATAACATCCCAAATAAAGTAGAAGTTTTAGACAAATGCATACAGAAATATAAATTAAACAATACCAAAAAAATAAATAAATACACAAGCATTTCAGCACTTAGTGAACATCTCAACTAAATCAGAAATGTCCTTTCCTGACCTTCAAAGCTGCAAACATATGAATCACTTCACTGAAATCAGTCCCTTTTGCTTGCTCATTTTCATCTGATAATATTGCAAGATCAGAAAGCCTGTACTGTCTAATAGTAGATTGAAAATAGTTTTTTTATAAGTTTCAGCTTTGAAAATTCCCCTCACATGAAGCCACAGACATACAGATCATTAGAAATAATTTTAGGCTTAGTGAAAAGGTTGGGAAAGATTCTAGAAAGATCCATTCAGCTATGAAGATCAAAGGATCTAATATTGCCCAATCTTTGGCTTCTAGACCAGGCTTCTGCTTTCAGGTACTTTCCAGCCCTAGTATTT
The DNA here is from genome assembly GCA_948474755.1 of Ctenosaura bakeri. Lineage (NCBI taxonomy): Eukaryota > Metazoa > Chordata > Lepidosauria > Squamata > Iguanidae > Ctenosaura > Ctenosaura bakeri. The sequence goes on along the minus strand of CAOLHI010002561.1, from coordinate 220,032 downwards.
CTATTAAAAGTGTGCTCTCGAATACCTCATCATAGATGGTGGTCGGTTTTGGAATGGACATCTATAGCTCTTCTTCAGTGGCAGATATCAGACTCTGCTTGAACAGCCTCAAACATGGCTGTTACTTCATTAATGACTTTTGATTTGGTTTTCAGAACAAAAGCAATCAATGCACTCAAGCATCGCCCTTTTATTTTCTTCTTGCAGGGTGAGTCTGGCATTGCTTGCTTGCTCCTCTACCACACTCTTTTTGAACCTGTCTCTTCTCTCTGCTGCAATTCCATATTCATCTGATTTTAAAGGCACTTGTTCAGTTGCACCTGACTGTGCTCCTTACACAGAGAAAAATCTTAGCACTTCTAGCCTTGTCACCACCTCATTGAGGATTAAGACCTTAGTCTGCAGGTACTGGTTTGTAAGCTTGACTTCCTGAAGAACATCACACTAGTAGAAGAGTTAGCACAGAAAAGTGAGACCACAGACAGCAGGCAAAAGACCTTGTATCGCACCTCTTGTGTCCAAATTTTCTTGGGTAATCACAAATAGATTCAGTTGTTACCACAGACTTACTGAACTTTCTTTAACTGACTTAACTGCAGCATGATGAGCACTCACTGTGTCTTGTAACAATTATTTGTCTGATACTCCAGCATGGTCAATTAGCACATCCCATCAGTAGGCAGAGGCAGCAAAGAAAGAAAACATTGCCTCAAGAGCTCAAAAAAAAAAGAAAAGAAAAGAAAAAAGACAGAGAGAGAGAAAAAGTTTCAGGTAATGCATTTTCAGTAAAAGAGTGCTGACTATGCAAGTTAAGTAAATGATCCGCACATCTATTAAAAATAGCTTTCTTATTCTTTCCCTTAAGAATGGCTGGTACACCTCCATGGATGAAGTTTAGTGTGTTCATATTCTCTTGGTAACTTTGCCTGCATCTTTTTTTGTATGCTTTTCTTTGTATGTTCAAATGAAGCTTTAAGTTCCTGAACTGCTAGACATTTGGGGACAGCAAGTAAATTTCATTTGAGGAGAAGAATTCTTATGGGGGAGAGAATATTGTCATTCCTCCCACACACATGCATGCACATATTTTAAAACTATATAGTTTTATAAAACAAAAGTGAAAGGTAATCAGAAGATGGTTGCAGCATTTAAAGGAGAGACAGGAATATAGAGTAAATCCAGTAGGTGAGAGAGTAAAAGTTGTGTGAGAGAAGAGAATGACCACAATGAGAGGCAGCAATCTGCTTTCAGGAGGTGTGTAATGAGGAGGGGATGTGTGGACAGAAGCTGTCGTCAAGAATATGGGGCAGGGAGGTACAGGAGAGATGACTGTTTGTGTCTTTGTGAGAGAGGCAGACAGTGCAATCCCAGAAAGTGTTTGTGTGCATTGTGAGAGGAGCCAGTTTCAGGGTTAGTTAGGACTTGGGGCCATACTGGTCTGATGCTCCAAGGGACAATGGGAGCTAGCTGGGGTGGGACAGCAAGCCAGTCTCGTTTGGCTTTTGTTTTTCATTTCAGGGCCTGGTAGCATCAATAGATTTGGTGTCACTTCACTCTGAAGGTTGTAACCTGGTGTGGTCTGCACCCACCGCTAGTGATACCACTGGATCATCTGTAGCTAGAGGTTGTAGTACATTTTTTACTTTCTTCTGAGAATGTTTTCCCTATTTTTCCACATGTAAAATGTTTTCTTTAACCTATGAATAAATAAACTCTGGCTGGCATTCTTTATTGCAATTATGGATTTGTAATCTAGAGTTAAAGATTCATAAATGCTCCACATTCAGTAAGACTATGGAAATATCCTCCAAGTTCACCTTAAGAGCCAGCAGCCACTTTGAGGAAAGTGGCTTGTTCAGCTGCTGATTGGGGGAAAAGGATGATAATCTTTTTCCTTTCACCAGTGAGTGAGCCTCCAAGTCAGAAGCAGATCCACTGTTGCAATTCCTTGTCACTGCCTCACTTCCTAGTGGAAGTGGGCTGGAAATGTCACCCTCCTTATGCTCAAATTGGCAGCTAAACAGACCTCCTTTGCCTAGTGTGGCTGCTGGCTATTAAGGTGGGCTTGGGACATTGGCTAATGTAGCTAATGCCTAATGTGTTTTGGGTCACAATCGGTGGAATTGTGCAGTATTCCAGATCTTCTTGAACTGTAATTCCTAGCATTTCTTACCAATGGCTATGCTGTTATAAGACTATTTTGTAAACACTGGCCAGTGCTAACAAATGTATTATTTCACTGACCCCATGCATTTTTGTTCATTCCAAAATGGTAACCTGTTCTGGTATTTTGTAACTTCTTGATACAAAATTGCAGTGTTGTTATATCAAATCTTTTTTTTCACTAGGCTTCCTGATGTAAAAAAAAAAAATCCTTTATATGTTTGATACCTCATAGCTGATATGCTGGGTTGCTTAATTTAGAAATATGGAGGATTTGTTAAATTCAGTTTCTTAGAATATTCAGTTTCAGCATATTTGTAAATAACATGCAGTCAATGATATCACGATGTTCAAGCCCGTTATTATTATAGTACAGCTGGTGCCCACTGCTGAGAACACGTTACCTTCATTTCTATAAAAACCGAGGTAATATATTTTGTTAATCAGCTGCTCAGTGTGAAATGCATGAGTAATAGCCACTCTCGTAGAAAGAAGCTTCATCTGCAGTATTATTTTTCTTTAAGTTCCCATATCCAAATAATATTCCTTCTCCCTCAAATTAAAAGTTGCCAACAAGGTGAGGCAAAATATTATTATATAATTAATGCAAGTTAAACATTGGCATTTTTATTACAACTACCCTGTTGAGATTTAATTATAGGGCTCCTTGAAATCCTTTTTATTTTTATTGACATAAATGAATTTTAATTAAAGTTTGTGCAGTAGTTTAAGTTGAGCTGCTTTAGCACAATTACTTGCTAATTTGATAAATATGTGCAATTACAGCATTCTATTGATATTAGGATTCATAAATTGTTTGCATGCACTTTTGTTATGCACTTTTGTTTGAAATGATTGCCTAGAACAAAGGCAGATTCTGCTGGGTAGATAGTCTGTGATGAAACATAACCTGGGAGTACTTTGCTGAGCTCCAATGATTGGAAAAAGTTTATGAATCCCATAGGATTGCCACATACTTCCAACATAAAATGTTATTAGATCTTCATCTTACCCCATCACCCTGAATAAATTACAGTAGACAACCTGATCAAAGGAATGATACACAAACATGATGCATTTTCAATGTTGATTTATCTACAATAGATTCAACAGACAGTATCCAAATCTATTCTAGATTCAGTACCTGATAGCAGAATCTCTTGTCCAGAAATAAGCATTTTCTGTTGCTGTTGATCATGTTGATTTTAAAGAATTCTTGCTTACACAGCTGCTTCTCTTCAGAGTCATGTAAGGGCTTCCTTGCATGAAGAGCTAAGTTCCAGTATTGCCACAATATTTCAGTGGAGGTCAGGTCTAAGCTTTGACTAGGCCATTTGAAAACAAGGAATTTATTCTTATGCACCTATTCATTGGTAGGCCTGCTTGTATGTTGAGGAATAATTTTGTTTCATGAGCCATTTTTGGTTCACTTTCAGCTCTTAGATGGTCAGATATTCTCTGTTAAAATCTTCTAACACAATGCAAAATTTATATTTGCACCAATAATGACAAACCATCCCGAGAAAACAAAGTAGACCCAAACTATTACATTCCCACCACCATGCTTGAAGTTTAAATGTGCTTCTTTGGTTCATAATCAATGTTTGTCACCAAACAGTTCTTACTGATGTCAGAAGGTTCTTCCTTTGAGTCACCTGTTCAGAGAATATTGTCCCAGAAGTTTGGGAGATCATCTTAAGGAAATATCAGATAGGCTTTTAGAGAACAGTGGTTTCCTACTGCCGTATCCCCCCACCCAAAATATTACACTTTAGTCTTTCCTAATGTTGAGTCATGAACACTCACATTAGCCAAGGCACAAATGACACTTAGATATTACTCTTGGGTTCTTTGTGACTTCCTGGATGATAACACCAGAAAGGGATTTTGGTAAAACAACGACTCCTGGGTAGAGCGACTGTGGTTTTCAGCTTTCTCTATTTATAATCTGTTGGATAATGGATTGGTGGAGCCTAAATCCTTACAAATGTTGTATTCACAGACTGACAAATGGTTCACTGACTGACCATCAGCAAAAACTTCTGTTTAGGTCTTTTTATTTATTTATTTCTTAACTTTTTTTTTTAAGGAACGGAATAATACAGTTGGGTGTCGTACACTTACTAATTGCACCAAACCTCGAAACTGCAAAGAACGTCTCCCTGTGGTTTCACATATATGTTAAATAGCACGAGGGACAGAACCGAGCCTTGAGGGACCCCACAGACTTAGGGTCAAGGGATTGAACAGGAGTCCCCTAGCACCACGTTCTGGTTTGCTCCAAGAAGGACTTTCTGGTTTGCTCCAAGTAACCGTAAAACAGTGCCCCAAGTGTGATCCCAGCTGAGCAGCCCAAAAGGATAAAGGTACTGACAGCCATTGATAGGTCCAGTAGAACCAACAGAGACACCATCTAGATAATCTGCTTCATCAAGAAGCCCCTGGAGCTGAAATGCCACCACACATTCCAGTATCTTGCCCAGAAATGGAATGTTGAGAGATTGGCTGATTATTATCTAATACAGTGGGATCCAGGGAAGACTTTTTCAAGCAATGATTTTATAACTGCCTCCTAGCCTTATTTTAGTGAGGCATTTGACTACACTCTTCACTTATTTGGCCAGTCTGCCTCTGGCTTTTTAATGAGAGAAGTCCTAAATGACAGCTGTTTTCGTGCTCACTGACCTGACATTCAGCAGCAGGATTTTCAGCCTGGGGAGCTATTGCAAAGGCTATCCACGTTGTTTGAGTTGAGAGACAGGTTGGAAACAACAAGTATCCCAAACACATGCAGTGTTATTAAGCTGTTTTCAGAATAGTCTAAGCAGGAAGAAAAAGCACCATCACCTCACAACTAAATCATATATCAAAACAAAGAGGAGAACCCCACTGAGCTATATCAACAAATGAACTTGCTCATCACAAATTTATTAAAATATTTATATCTCAGTTTATAGCATATCATTTGGGTAGCATACAAGTAAGGGGAGGAACACTACAGCACTCACCTCCTATGAACTACTGAATGGATGGGACCAGGTTTAAATAAATATATAATCACAAAATGAACGTAGACCATGTGAGTTAGAGTCATTAAGTGTAATAATAATACACAAAACTAAATCAGAACAAAATATAACCCAACTTGAGTTGTGTACTATGGATAACAGATTGTAATAAGAAATAATATAGTATCATTTGCGAATACAGTTGCATAAAGACTCCAGTATAATGAAAGTAGGTTATTAAAATTACTAATTACCTAAAAGCTAACATTAATGAACACAATAGTTCCAGATGGTGTATGAAGGGGAATCCGACCATCCAACCTCAGTTCTCAGGCATAAAAGGACAAGCACCGCTTTAGGTATCAAGGTTCCAAGCCATTCCTTTGAATGTTATTATAGCACCTTGAATTCAGAAAGGTACCTAGTGCAATTCCTTCAAGATCAGTGTTATATGTTCCTTATATAGTAGTCCTGTCAGCAATCTAGCTGTCCAGTTTTGCACTAGCTGAAGCTTCCGGTTCAAATTCAAGGAGATCCCACAATAGAGCACATTACAGTAGTCTAAATCAAAGGATACCGATGTCTGGATTACTGTGACTGCATTATACCAGACAAAAGACTGCAGCTAATGGACCAGTCAAAGCTAATCCCACTTTTCTAAGCCACAAACACAACCTGGGCAGCCAGTGAAAAAAATTGATCTAGTTCTCCCAAGCTTTGTACTTGCTCCCTCATGGGAAGTACAACTCCATCCAGGACAGAAATCTCCACTAGATACAACAGGACTTACTTCCAAGGAAGCCCAACACTGCTATGCATGTATTTAAACTAGGTATGGGCCACCTGAATCCTCGGCAAGGATTCGAGATTTGTGACTCTGAATCCCTGTGCCAAAATAAGCAAACCGAATCTTTTGAATCCACTAACAAAATTGTTTGTTGGAGACTGGGACGCCTGAAAACCTGGGAGGCTGGGACACATGAGGGGAGATGGCAAGTAGGTGAGTTTTTTCCATGGAGTAATAATGGCCTTTGCTAACAATTTCAGAAATTACATCTGGGGTTGTGTTCTAATATATTTAAATTGAACATTTAATATTTAAGTTCAGCACTATTTTCTGTGCTGAAAATCAATGGTATGTATAAATGCTGGGGTCAGTGGGTCTGATGTCTATCAGAAGTAGTGGGGCAGAGGGAAAGGTCACACAATCTCATCCAGTGATGATGATGATCTTTATTTCTATCCCGCTTTCTCCCTAAGGGGACCCAAAGCAGCTTACAAACATAAAAAAGCATGATTAAAAATTGTAATATACAAAAGTTAAAACACAGATTAAACATAAGTAATGATTAAAACAATGTTAAAATACATATTAAAAACAGCCTACAAAAAGCAATTAAATAGCAATTAAAATAGCCAGCGCCATTCTATATACAGATTACATATTAAATGCCTGCTGGAATAGGAATGTCTTGCCACATGTAGGCCAGTGTACCTCCTTCCACAACCAGTGCCTGGTTGTAAACCTATAGCTAGAATAAGATGAGAAGTGAAATGCCTGCCACGATTTCTCATGATCCACATGACAAACCACATGTAGCAGAAAAGAAAAATTGGTTTTAAAAATTGGCACCTCTGGGGCCTGCCAAAGGCCTGGTTGACCGGCAGGCCCTGGGCATGCGAAAATCGTGGCATGAAGCTGCATGTGTGTGCCAGAGGCTGCCTGTGCCTGGGGCTGCTGTCTGTGCTCGCTTGGGCTGCTTGTGCTCACTGGGGCTGCTTCTGCCCACTCATGCTTCCTGTCCCCATGGCTGCCTCCCTCTGCAAGGTAATAATCTCTATTCTTTTGACTTAAGACTGGAGGGTAGCGGTTGGGAATTATTGAGACTGGACTGGAGACTTGACTTGAAAGTCCCTTGCAGGACTTGAGACTGGACTTGAGGGTAGAGAATCAACACTGGATTAGAGCCTGTTTGTTTTTTTAATTGCCTTGTTGCAGGACTTGAGATGTGACTTGAGACTGCAGGGTGCAGAACTGAGACTGGACTAGAGGCTGGATGTTTATTTGTTTTTAAGTGCCTTCCTTGTTGCAGGACTTGAGACTGCAGGGTGCAGAATTGAGACTGGACTAGATGCTGGGTGTTGTTGTTTTTTAAGTGCCTTCATTGTTGCAGGACTTGACTTGAGACTGCAGGGTGCAGAATTGAGACTGGACTTGAAGCTTGACTTGAAATACCTTGCAGGACTTGAGACTTCACTGGAAGGTACAGTCTTCTTGAGATTTCAAGGATAGCCAAAAGATTCCTTTGCATAGCTCCCTTGCAAAGCTCTTTCATACACAATTCTGGGGTTTGTAGTTTTACAAGGTGTCACAGCCTTCTCTGCCAATGTGTGCTAGTGCATCATGAAACTACAAACCTCAGGACGCCATAAGGAGCTATGCAAAGAAATTTCAGTTTTGACCTGGATTATCTCTGTACTGTAGCATGTGGCCTTGTTTACATAGGCAGGGAAATGTGGATTAATACACATCTTCCTGCCTATGCAAAAAGAGCCTTCATGTCATTCTCAATCTGGGGAGATCCTGAAGCAAAATTATGACAATTGTCCTGGCCAGATTTCTTCAGAGGGAGGTTTTGTCATGGATTCAGCAGGGAACCCACTGCTAAATGTTGCCCACCGCTAAATGTTGCATCATGCTCCAGCTGTGTGTGATTGCAGTACATTGCATCAGAAAATGGAGTGGGGTGAAAAAGGTACAGGGTGGTGTGCAAACCCTCTACCTGATTGGTTGTAGATATGTACATAAGGAAGCAATCCCCAGTCTGTATTGTCTGTTGACCAAACCTGGTGCCTGGCGCAAGCTTTTGTTCGTCAACTCTATGTTTTGTATATAATGGAACTTTCATGCAAGATAAAGCACCTCCTGTTTGGAAGAAACTCCTCTGTGTGTGAGTATCCTTACTGGGGAACAAGGTTGCTGCTGTTGGCTTGCTGAAGTCTGGTTCTTCCGCTGCGTTTCCGTGGGGCTGAAACTCCTATCATCCCTCAACAGGTTTGCCTTTTACCTAGGCTTTTGCTAAGGCTGAGTGAGTGTGCCTTGCCCAAGATTATCCTTGTCTTTTAATTGTTTTTTTTTAGGAGTGATTGATCTTCTTGTGCCTGTCACACAACCTAAAACAAGCCTCAACCCAGGAGATGGCATCATCTCAAGCATCCTCCAACATCTGGAGCTACTTCCAAATTACATGTAATGAGAATTATGCCTGTTGCACTCTGTGTTCTGCAAATATATCCAGAGGGAAATGTCGTGTCTACAGCAGAGTAGGCAGTATTTCGCAAACAGCATAGTTCCTACTCACAAGGTGACAGTCAAAGAATGTCCAAACAGAAAGGCAGCCGAGAGCAAACAAATCCAAAGGGGCCAATCCAAACTGTAGTCCAAAGAGGCAGAGTTCCAAGACAACCAGATCCGAGAGCACAGTACAGGGTTTCAGGGCCAAAGAGACCAGTTGCTGACCCTGGGAGGAAAGGCCAGCTGGATCCCTCTTTTCTCTATGGCTGCTGTCACCACAGGTGTTCCCTCATTAGGGCTTACTTACTACTTAAACGGGCCAAGCGATGCAAGTCCTCTCTTTCACGGCATCTCTGCTGCAAGGTAGGTGTGTCAGCTGTGTCTTCCTCTATTTGTTCCCCTGGCTCAGACCCTTGTTGTTGTGTATTATCTCCCTCTGGACCAGCTTCTGGGGACACTTCAGCCTCTGGGGAAGCCTCTGCCTCAGAGGCAGAATCCTCCTCCTCCCTGCCACACTCTCAAAGGCAGGGCATGACGGGAAAGGCTCACATACTACTTCAGCCATGTGGAAACACATCAGAACCCAACATTCATCCCAATTTCAAGACTGAAAGGTAGAAGCACAGTACAGACAAGCCCGTGACAATGACATCAGTTTCTTATAAGCCCTGCTGTGACTGTCAGAGCTGAGTCTCAACATGAAGACAGTACTGACACAGATGATACAGCTGTTATTGGGACTCTTGCACCAGTTCTTTCAAGTCCTAGTCCAAGAACAGCAGCTTCCTCCTTTGGAGGACCCTTTGGAATCATCCCCAGTGAAATGCAAGACAGCATCTTCTTTCCAACCGACTCTGAAAGCATTCATGTCCATCACTCAGAGTTTCAAGCCTGGAAACAGAAAAGCTAAAGCCATCACAAGGTTGGTTGCCGAAAAGATCTGCAAAGATAACCAGCCATTGTCCATAGTGGAAGATAAAGGGTTCAGAAATTGATAAGCCACCTTGGGCCACAGTACAGCATCCCAAGCAGGAAACACTTTGCCCAAAAGGTGATCCCAGAGATGTATGAAGAGGGAAAAAGAAATGTGGAGAATATTTTAGAGAACACTGTCTGTTGCAGTGACTACTGACATTTGGACCTCAACAAGTTGTGACAATTACCTCAGTTTGACAGTTCACTTCATAGATAACAACTTTATGAGTACCATCACTTGTGCTTAGAATGCATTTCCTTTGCAGAAGTTTCCCATACAGTATCTGCAATAGAAGTTTTCATCACTACCGCTATGAAAGAATGGAATCTCTTGCACAAAGTTGTGTGTGTCATGAGAGACAATGGGCCGAATATGGTTGCAGCTTTGGAATGCAATATCTTTGACCATTTTCCCTGTCTTGCTCACACTTCTCAGTTAGTTGTCAAAGATGGCTTACTGAACAAGACTGAAATTAAGGAGATCGTGTCCACCTGCCGGAGTACTGTGGGACATTTCAAGCACTCCTCTAAAGCCATGAAAGTGTTACGAGCTTCTCAAGTCAAGTTAGGTGCAAAACACTATTGGCTGACACAAGATGAACCAACTAGATGGAATGCTCAGCATCACATGCTTGTCTCATGGAACAAAAGCAAACTGTTTTACTGTCTGCTTCAGAGTTGAATTTCCAAGTGGATCTGACCGCTCAACAATGGACCACTACAGATATGACTCCTAGATGTGTTTGATAGAGTGACATTTGTGGCCAGTTCCAGTGAAGTGACCATCTCAGAAATAATTCCTTTAGTGAATAGCACCACTTTTATTCTGGCAAAACTTCAAATCAATGTTAGGTTCTGTCCAGGCTTTCTGAAATGACTTCGCTGACATCTCTGAAGAGGCACTATCAGTCTGTGGAGACAGAAAAACTGTATACTCTTGGAACTCTCTTGGATCCCCACTTCAAAGTCAGTGTCTTTTTGAACAAAGAATACCTTGATCAAGTGAAATCAACACTGGCCACGGAAATTACTAATCTTTGCTTGCAAGCAGATGTCATTGAGCTGCAGTCATCACAAGAAAGGCAAAGAGACACCACTCCAGCATTGTCAAGTAAACCAGAAGTTCATAGCATGTGGAGTCCCTATGCTCAATTGATGACCCCATCTAGCAACAGTGAGGATAGTTGCACTTTGTCTCCTGAAGATGAAATCAATGCCTACTTGTCAGAACCACTGCTTCTGCCATCTGCAGAATGGCAAGTACTGGAAGGACAACCAAAAATATTCCAGTTTGAGGAAACTGTCCAAAAAGTTCCTAATCACACCACCATCAACAGTAATGTCAGAAAGATTCTTCAGCACATCAGGTGTCATAGCTGATAAAAAACAACAACAGTAGGCTAGACCCAGAGCAAGTTAAAATGCTGGTGTTTTTAAACAAAAATCTGCATTAAAGGTTCAGCTATTTTTGTTTGTTTGTTTACATTGTCCTGAAACAGTTTAGGCAGGAATTCTTACAAGTTTGAAAGTAACATGTTTTTGATTGTTCTTAATTTTGTGGAAAGAATCAAGACGCAGGAGTTATGTACTTCATGTAGATGAACATGTAGTTGATGAACATTTTAATAGGTATATGGGTATGTTTTCCTGAAAGTGAAAACTATTATTTAATCTTTCATTAAACAAAGATGTCAAATTCTGCTTCAAAAACACTTTCAGTAGAAGTTGCCTTACTTCCCTTGCTTTTTAAATTCGAAAGATTGGAGATTCGTGGATTCTCAGAACCTTCCAGAGATTCAGATCCGGATTTGTAAAATTCTGGATTCATCCCATCCCTAATTTAAACTTTTGCCAGTCCCTATGTTGGTTTCTTGAACTTATTGGAGATTTTTTAGCTGGTTATTCAGAGTATACAATAATTCATGTGAATATGAGTCATACTGAACAAAGCTATTATTGTCACTTAACTAGAAATGCAACATGTGGTATGCACCACAAAAATATGAATGCATGCAACAATATGAACAATATAAAGTGGAAGCAAACATCTAAGTTCCTGGAAAGATACATAAGGGAGATGTGGTTGTAGAATGATCTAATTTGACTTGGATTTAAGCTTTGCATTAATTTCAGGCAAGAAAATCAGATTTTCTTTAGAGAATTTAATTTATTTACATCAAACTGTGGATTTATAAAACACTTCTACAAGTAGATCAGACTTCATTATTTTATTCATGGCTTCCATTGCAAATACAATTGAAAAAACAAGGTCTAGCACATTTTAAATTACATTTATTCCTTGTAGTGCAACACCAAGCAGTATTGTTGGTATATACTTTCACTGTGTTCCTTTAAGAATGTTAAATTTAGAAAAAGAAATCATGTTTCCATTCACAACAAGTGAACATGGTTCCCACAACTAATTCTGTTCTTTAGAAAAAGTAGAATTAAGTACAATTTACAAAATTGGAACTACTTCTAATCTCATAAAAATAATTTAATAATTTCCTATATACCCCCAGAAACTGTAGGTGAAACTGCTGAAACAGTCCATCACAGAATACAATACAGCAGCAAAACACATGTGAAGACAGCTCATGAACAAATGGTTTTCAAGTTATTGTAAGATTTATTGTTTCAGCATTTGCTTGGAAAAAAGGGTATTAGAATTTGGCACCCGACATCTCCAAAGCTGATAGTACAGTGCACTCCTAGCCCAAATGCTGTGCAAATTATAATAAAAGGCAACATATCCAGCCTGCCAAAGATCTCTCCCTCTGTAGTTTCTGCTGAATGCTAAAACCCACAGGAAAAAAATATACTACACGGTAATGGGCCTAAACCTGTGCCAAAATGAAAAAACAGGGATTTGAAATTCTAAGTTTCACAAATCCCACACTTGAGATTACAAGTGCAGTCTTGATATAAACCTAAGTTGCCTTTGTCATTACATTTATCCACACGCTAAAACATTTCTCACCCATACTAAGTTACAATGCCAAACAGTTGGCAAGAGTATTCTATACTTCATCAGTGCATAAATATTCAGCAGTTATATATTCAAAAATCATCATTTACATTGCACTTAATGACAAGGCATTTATATTAAATGTCCTGTAAAAGGCTCCATATTCTTTGAATTTTCTGTTCTTAATATTATTCCTAAAGTGATGAAACGCACATGATCTGTAAAAGGGGGGCAATTTCACACAAGACAAACATACTGACCTTTTGAGCAAGAATGTTCCCTTTAGCTCCTTGTGTACTTAATTAGAATACTGCTGTCAACCAGAATGTTCAAACAATGAATTCTCAAATTAGGCAAATTCATGCTAAAAAATAAGGTGCCCTTTTATTTGGCAAAATAATCCTATGCATAATATTTTATAACAGGGAGTTGACTATGCCATTTATCCCTGGTGGAACTATTTTATGAAACCATTTCTGAGTGTATTACAGCACTCCTGAGATATCTTCAAGTACAAGACAGGCTGTACTCAAGAAGTTTTCATCTTCAACTCACTTTAGTGTTATATGCATAGCTAAAACCTGTCCCATTTACAATATTTGCAGTAAAAGAAAAGGATAGCATGGAAGACATTTGGTACATATTTCAGAGGACCTGGGAAGAATTCCAAGGAGGCTTCTGATGAAATCTCATTAGAAGTAAGATTGGAACAGGACAGTTCTCCTTGCTTGCCTCTTTGTTTCCACTCCCATCTGCTTCTCTATTCTTTTACTGTGCTCTCGGTAAAAGTGATACAGGAGACAGCAGCTGGTTATGGAAACAAAAAAGGGAAGACAAAGGGGATCAAACTATGAACCAGCACAAAGACAGTGATGAGATATTTTGTGTCTAAGTATTTTTGGAGAAACGAAAAAGGAGAGGATAGGACAGAGAGAGTTGGCAGTGTTGATTTCTTTAGGGGAGGAAAAAAATTCCCAAAATATAAGGAAGTGTCATTTTGAAAGTCCGTGGCACTTCTACCCCCAAATACCACTGATTGTAATTCCACCTCATTAAGATTACAGAAGCAACTTTTGGTCCGGACTTTTACACCAAATTAAACAGAGGGCACAACTAGCTCCTCCACAGCTTTACAAAAGCAAGTTTTATTTTGGATTGTTCTAACCAAGAGAGAGAACATGAGAAATGAATCTATCCAAGTCTTCTTAACTCATGTCTTCACACCTTGGCTTCTCATTTCTCCTGTTTGTTATCAGTTTGCTATTATAGTATTTGAAATGTATGGCTTCCTTGCTGCTAAGTTATTTGGCTTGCCATGTGGAAGCCTATACATTTAAGAATATAAACAAACTTTTGGCAAATACAAGCAACCATGTTTAACCTAGATGCTCGTGGCACTTACAGTATTTGATGTCTTTTAGACTGATAAATAATGCACATGAATAGAAAAGTAAAATCAATTAGAGGGTTTTTTTTAAATAAAAGCACCACTAAGACATCAATATCAGATAAAGATAACTGATTATGATAAAAACTATTGTTGTTCCCTTCATCTCTACCAATAGCTTTGGCAGGAAAATTATATGGGCAATTTTCTAGGAAGTGCAAAAAACCCACAGTGACTTTATAGGTGTGAACATAATGCCAAGTTGTTGAACTGTCAGGATTTTTAAAAAGTGTAACTTTTCCTGTTGGCAATTTCCCATGTCAAACAGCTGACTGCAGATAAGGAAGCTAATCCACTACAAGATTAAGCAAGGGACAGGTAGCAGCAATATCTTGTGTGTTCCTTATTCAAGTCTTCCTAAAATGTCCACAAATTATTTTGACAGTGGTCAAGTCAAAACAATGACATCACATTGGAGGAGATCACTGGATTTTCTTCAGTTGTTGCAGTTTCCTGGAAATCTGTTCATGAGCCTCATTTACAGTTACCTTGAAGAAAAGAACGTAACAGTAGTCAAACACCTAGTTAAAAATATGTTGTTTAATATAATGCTTATTATTCTTTTTCCTGGTAAGATTTAGCTAAAATATTGTTACCTGAAAGATTTTGACAATCCAAACTAGAGCATCAGTTACAATGTCTACAGTCACTACTGAAACATGCAATGCACGCACTTACAGAATCACATTACTATTTTCCTTGCAAAGGCTGCACTGGTTACCAACTTGTTTGTAGACACAATACAAACTGTCACTGATTATCTGTGAAGATGTGCCCCAGCTATAAGGAAAGACATGATTAATGAAAAAAAGAGAAAGGAACTTCTCAGTGTGCCAAAAGTGTGGAATTCTTTACTCTGGTAAGCTAGGCTGATACACTCTTGACATAATTCTATTGTATGGCAAAGATGTCCCTGTTCAGTCATGTATTTCCTGTGCAGATGCCTTATTTAATGCTTTATTGGATTATCACACTAATTTTATTACATTGTGATTGCTTTACATGATTGCATTCTATTTTACAATTGTTTTTAATTATTGTTTATTTCCCTAAATGACCTGCAAATACCAGAAGGGTGGGATCACATGATTTAATTTTTTAAAAAAAATCAGATTATTAGTTGGAAGGATATTATGGAAACAATATGGAATAGGAATTTTATTGAGTAAGGAAAACTATTCTGAGCTTGGAAAGACTTATACTTTCATTTCAATGATAAAAGCTGTTTTCTGTAAGTTGGAGGGATTTGGGTGGTGGTTCATCTGAAAGTTCTCTACAAAGATAGAGAATAACATTATCTATCACATTATGCAGAACAATTATGGCTTAAGTTAGAACAATTAGAACTTAGATCGGGAGAATGCATCCTCATTTGATTGTAGTGGAAATTTCAACAGGTAGGTCTCATGGGTGAGGAGGGGGAAAAATCCCATGGGAATTTTTCAGCATCAGAATCAGTCATCTAAGTTCTGGCAGGTAAAACCTTGACAGAAAACTCTCATTTCTACCAAATGAAACAGCTAACAGTAATACGCACAAATGCATAAATGTTTTGTAGGCTTTCTACTTCATGGGACAGAAAACTGCACATATTTGTACTAATTCTATAAAAGGACTAATATTAAGTTTTATTTGACTAACTACCTTGAAAAAACTAGATCCCATCCAAATGACTTAAATCATTTGAGATATAAAACTCAGGAAAAATGGGAAAATACACATTTTCCAGCCTTTTATCTCAAGAAAATTTGGGAAAAAAGATTATGGAATATTTTCTCTTTGAATGATGATGTTTACAACAAAGTGCTCATATATTTACTGCACCAAAATTACTTCTAAAAATAATATAAAAGAAAGACTTGTATGTAAGATTATGTACAGCATCATGATATTGCTATTCCTGGTCTTGGTTTCTTTTTGTTTCTCTTGTTTTTATGAAAGTGTATTATATTTACTTGATATTATGGATCACTAGAGGAGACAAAACAATTTTGTTTTATTAATATTGATGTTTTCTTCTGTTTTTATTGCTTTTGGCTTGCTCCTAAAAAAAACTCCAGCCAAAAACAGACAAGTTCCTTAGAGTTGAGGACCTTGTAGCTCCATTTGTAACAAAACTTAAAAAGTAAATTTAAATTGCATTTATTGTCTGAACATGCTGTACTTTTATGTATGCATCTGCAGATAGCTTGTCAACTTATTTTCATGGGGTTTTCTTAGGCAAGGAATACTTGGAGGTACGTTACCAGTTCCTCCCTCTAAAATATATCCTATAGCACCTGGTATATGCTGGTGGTCTCCCATCCAAGTACTATCCAGATCTGAACCTGCTTAACTTCCAAGATCAAACAGGATCTGGTGCCTTTAGAGTATTTATGTCCTGTTACTTTTAATATACCATGCCTGATATTTTCTTGCAAAAGCTAACTATACATAATACGTTCTATGTTCCTAAAGTAACAAAGTAACCATTTCATCTATAAGGGTGAAAATATTGCATTTCCCCCCAGTTTTTTTCCCCAAAATTTCCTTTTATTCCAGAAAAAATGGGGAAAAAAAACAAAACCCACATTCCCCATTGCTTCAAAATTTCCAGAAATTTTACAGCTCTAGCTTTGAAGGTTACTGTGCTTTTCCTATGCATAAACATTTAAGCAGTGCATCCAGAGTAATGCACTGTACAAGGCTGCATGCAAAACTGCAATTAGACTTCACCATTTCAATACCACTGCAGGTAAACAGGCCTTAAATCAGAAGTACTTGTTGTTTTACAGGGGAGTACAGAATTACCAAATTGTGAAGATTACTTCCTTTATACGACAAAGGTTTTATTGTATGGCACGCATGCAATCAGTCCAAAATCACATATGTGTTTTTGCCTGGTTTTTCTTCTATATGGATGGATAAAAAATTTGGAGAAATGGTTTTCTTGACCAATAACAGCTATTAACCACAGACTTTAGATTCTCTCCTATTGTGTAGGAGAGGTTTCCTGTAAGTCTTTAAGCGTGATGCTGTGAACATTTTGAAGGAATTAAAAAAAGAAAAAGACTCTTGTGTGGGCCCTGGGGGGGAACAAAAATGACAACGAGTGGCGTGCACGTAGTTCACAAGCCATACTTTGCTCACCCGTGATCTACACAGATGCTAGAAGATGCCGCACATTTAAAGTGAAGATCACCTATCTGATTGGTCTGAGTACATGCTCCAAGAACTCCATTTGCCAATGGAGGCTCCTACTACATGTATAACACATATAAACAACCTTCACAGCAGTTCAACAGTCACAATTTGCAAACAAAAAACCTGCTCTGAAATGTGGTTTCACATAGTTAAGCGGTATAGTTTGTGGCACAAATTCTACAAAAATTAATATTTTATCCATAGTATGCTTCAGAACTACTGTATGTTTATTATTGCTTTATACAAAGAAATACTAGATTCAGGCATACCTCAGTTAACAAAGCTTTTCACAAAAATCTTTTCATGCCTGCCCAGCCCCCCTTTTCTCCTTGTCCTCTGTCTAACTGGAATTTCTTTAGCTGCATTGGCGCTTGGATGATGGTGAAGGAGGGATGGAGAAACAGACGCCTTAAACGCTGGGCTGCCATATGATATCTCCAGTAAACAGTGCAAAAAACCTTGAGCTAGCAAAGAATTGAATTCTATTCTAATTGATTCTACTGTAGCCTTGAGTGCTTGCCTAAAACTGGCAAGGTAAACAGCAGCTGCCTCCAGAATTGCTTACTGAGCATGTATGAAAAGTAAAACACAGAGAAAGGGCAAGAATAAATAAGCTTACATCAGCAGCTCCTCCACTCTCAAGCACGGTTTAGAAAGCATGGGCCTATATATTTGTTCACCAAATAGAAATTATAAGAAAAGTGGAAGATGCTGAAAGAAAACAATAATTCTTGGATGCAGTTTGGAAGAAGCTTTCAACTGGTCTGCAGAAGGTTATTTTTTTTAAACACATGCAAGGCTCACCCGACCTGCCTATTTTATTTCACATGTGCATATCTCATTTTGGATAAACAGCTGAAACATGTTGAATTGTTCTTTTTGTTTTGTTTTGCTTTGTTTTTTCTGTGGTGGAGAAATCTATCACTAATATTGCATATTATTTTTGTCTCTGATGCCAAATCTTCTGCTAAAGAATAAGAGTCAAGAATATATCTGCTTCATTAATTGAGGTGTACCTGTACCTTGTTTATAATGCAAAAGTAGTCAAACTAGCAGTTTAAATAATAAGCAACTAACCTGAGATGTACTTTGCTCCGATTAACATTAACAGGCTACTCATTATAAAAAAGCCCAAAGGAAGACTACAGAAGATACTAGTTTCACCTGTTGTCATCCAGCAGAAGAGGTTCCAGCCAAGCAAATCAAAAGAGAGATACATGTAAATTGCTATTTAAGAATCACATGAATAAAATTATAAGAAAGCAGCAACATCAGCAAATTTGTACATATAATTCAGTATATAGTAATAATTACAAATGGGAAAAGCTCAGATATATTCCAACCGTGCAACCAATGTCAGTATTGAAGTTTATTTAGGCAATGCCAATTTAATATTAATAAAGCAAACAATTTATAATTCCAAAACAAAGCTGATGTTAAATACTGAAAATATTGTTTAGAGATACAGAATCTACTGCAGGTGCTAAAGAAACAGATATCTCCAACAGAGTCTCCAACCACATACGAGCTAACAGATTTATTTAATTTATATCCTGCCCTTCTGCTTGCATGGGACCCAAGATGGCACTTATAAGATGCAAGTATTACAAGCATAGGCTCTTACCCTTAAAAGGAGAAAATCACACATACATGATGTTATCATGTAATATGGGCACTGTGCATACTTGTTTGGATTGATTCCTACAGTGCTGCCTGCACTACCATATGTTAGGCATCTGCAGCAAGGCAAATACAGGCATACCTCAGTTAACAAAGCCTCTGACAAAGAAGCTCCTTTTTACAAAAACTTTTTATGGGACAAAGAAAGACCTTCAGTGCTGGGTTGCAGCAGCATGCTGCAGTAAATATGATAATTTAATGATTTTCCCAGAGGAAAGAGCAGAGGAGAGCTGGGCCTGTGAAGACATCCTAGACCAGGTGTGTTTTACAGGCTTGTTTTTGCTGTGCTTGTTTTTGCTGTGCTTGTGGGGCCTTGCTTGTTTTTGCTGTGCTTGTGGGGCCTTGCTTGTTATTTGCTTGCTATTGTTTGCTGGCTATTGTCCTGGCCGTGGGCTCTGCCTGATCACACGGTCTGACTAACAACGGGGAGGAGGCAGCTAGCGGGGAGGAGCTTTACTAGGAGAGACCAACGGGCCTCTTGCTCATTTCCCAGAGGAAAGAGCAGAGGAGAGCTGGGCCTGTGAAGACATCCTAGACCAGGTGTGTTTTACAGGCTTGTTTTTGCTGTGCTTGTGGGGCCTTGCTTGTTTTTGCTGTGCTTGTGGGGCCTTGCTTGTTTTTGCTGTGCTTGTGGGGTCTTGCTTGTTATTTGCTTGCTATTGTTTGCTGGCTATTGTCCTGGCCGTGGGCTCTGCCTGATCACACGGTCTGACTAACAAGGGGGAGGAGGCAGCTAGTGGAGAGGAGCTTTATTAGGAGCTACCAACGGCGCGCGCCTTTGGCGCGCGCACTTGAACTCCTTTACTTTCTCGAGCTTCTCCTGTACTACTCTCTGTAGTTTCAAGGATGGAAGGAGAGGGAGCTGCTGTAGTCACCTGTAACACTTGTGGCATGTTCCTTTTCTTGCCACAAGAGGTTCTCGGATACACCTGCACCAAGTGCAAGTTCTCGGATACACCTGCACCAAGTGTACCAGAACTCCAAATACAAGGAGGAGCTGCCAGATCAGGAAGCCAGTACATAGCGCCAGGAAATGGAGGCTTGGGCAAATGTCACATGGAGGAGTAAAAGGACCAAACAGGTAACAGAGACTCTTAACCTACACAATCGCTTTGATGTACTTGGACTTACAGACAAAGAGGAGCACTATGCAGAGGGAACAGAATGTCAACAAGAAAGAATCCAACATTGGCAACAGGAACTAGATCAACGCTCCCAGCCTCAACAGAATGCTCAGGCAGTCCTAGTAAAACACGCTTATCGAGGAGCCCAGGGGAAGCCTCAGAAGAGGCGAGTTCTGGTTGTTGGGGACTCTTTGCTAAGAGGAACTGAAACAGCAATCTGCAAAACGGACAAGCTCAATCGAGAGGTCTGTTGTCTTCCTGGGGCCAGGATCAACCACATAACGGAGAGACTAACCAGGCTAGTCAAACCCACTGACTATAAGCCCCTCATTTTGGTTCATGTCGGAACCAATGACACTGCGAGGAGCAGCTTAAACCACATTGCAAAGGACTACGAGCGTATGGGGACCAAGCTTAAGGACCTTGGTGTGCAGGTGGTCATTTCGTCTCTCCTCCCTGTTCAAGGATACGACGCACGTAGGGAAAGGGCAATAGTAGAGGTCAACAACTGGCTCCGCACATGGTGCCGCCAACAACGGTTTGGGTTTTTGGAACATGGCCTGAATTTCCATGAACATGGGCTTCTGGCGAGGGATGGGCTGCACCTCACAAAACTTGGCAGGAATGTTTTTGCTAACAGTCTTGCAAGGAAGATTAAGAGGTCTTTAAACTAAGTTCCACTGGGGAGGGAGACAATATTATTCAGGGCAAGGACTCAGGCCCAAATGATACTGGACAAGTAGTACAAGTGGCCAATGGCAGGAGGAGTAGAATCAATAGTACAGGACTTGCAGGAAGGGCCCAGGGACTTAAGTGTCTCTACACTAATGCAAGGAGTATGGGAAACAAGCAGGATGAGCTTGTACTCCTAGTACAAGAAAATAAATATGATTTGATAGGCATCACTGAGACCTGGTGGGATGAGTCTCATGACTGGAATACAGGAATAGAGGGGTATAGCCTATTTTGCAAAAATAGACCAAACAAGAAAGGAGGAAGAGTAGCCTTGTATGTCAAGGATGTTTTCACCTGTGAAGAGATCCAGGACTTCAACCCAGAAAGCCAGGTCGAGAGCATTTGGGTAAGAATTAAGGCAGCGAGAAACAATAGGGATATTCTGGTGGGGGTTTACTACAGACCTCCAACCCAGGCTGAGGACTTGGATGACGCCTTCCTCAACCAAATGACTGCACATTCAAAGAGGAGGGATACAGTAATAATAGGAGCTTTCAATTACCCGGATATATGCTGGCAGTCAAACTCTGCCAAGACAGCAAGGTCCAGCAAGTTTCTTGCTTGTCTTGCAGACAACTTCATGGTCCAGAAGGTGGAAGAGGCCACAAGGGGATCAAATATTCTAGATCTGGTCTTGACCAACAGGGATGACCTTGTTAATGAGGTAGAAGTGGTTGGATCTTTAGGGGGGAGTGACCATGCCCTGTTGGAATTTAGCATTCAGCGGGAAGGAGAATATAAGGGTAGCCAGACACTCATCTTAGATTTTAAAAAAGCGGACTTCTGTAAACTTAGGGAGCTGCTGGCTGGAATTCCGTGGTCAGGAATAGTTAAAGGGAAAGGAGTTCAGGAGGCATGGGAGTTCCTTAAAAAGGAGATACTGAAGGCACAGTCTAAAACAGTGCCATTAAGGAGGAAAAATGGAAGGCATCTGAAGAAACCAGAATGGTTGACTAAAGAACTCTCAGCTGAGCTAAGAGTTAAGAGAAACATGTATAGGAAATGGAAGAACGGGGAAACCACCAAAGAAGAATTTAAGCAAGTAGCTAGGAGATGTAGGGAGGAAGTCAGAAAGGCTAAAGCACAGAACGAACTTAGGCTGGACAGAGACATTAAAAACAATAAAAAGGTTTTTTTTAAATATGTCCGCAGCAAAAGGAAAAAGAAGGAGACAGTAGGGTCGCTACGCAGAGAAGATGGCGAATTACTCACAGGGGGGAGAGAAAAGGCAGAGCTACTTAATACCTTCTTTGCCTCCGTATTTTCCCAGAAGGATACAAGCACTCAACCTGGCGGTTGGGGAGCAGGGGAGGAAGCAGAGGAAATGAGGCACATAATAAGTAGAGAGGTGGTACAGGAATACCTGGCCGCACTGGATGAATTCAAGTCTCCAGGGCCAGATGAATTGCATCCTAGGATATTAAAAGAGCTGGCAGAGGTCATTTCGGAACCGCTTGCTATAATTTTTGAGAAATCTTGGAGGACAGGAGAAGTTCCAGCAGATTGGAGGAGAGCAAATGTTATCCCCATCTTCAAGAAGGGAAAAAAAGAGGACCCAAATAATTATCGCCCAGTCAGCCTGACATCAGTACCCGGAAAGATCCTGGAGCAGATCATTAAGCAGTCAGTTTCTAATCATTTAGAAAGCAACGCGGTAATCACGAGAAGTCAACATGGATTTCTCAAAAATAAGTCATGCCAGACTAATCTTATCTCTTTTTATGATAGAGTTACTAGCTTGGTAGATGAAGGGAATGCTGTGGATGTAGCATATCTCGATTTCAGTAAGGCCTTTGACAAAGTTCCCCATGACATTCTTGCAACGAAGCTAGTAAAATGTGGGCTGGACAGGGCTACTGTTAGTTGGATATGTAATTGGATGACCAACCGAACCCAAAGGGTGATCACAAATGGCGGCTTTTCATCCTGGAGAGAAGTGACTAGTGGGGTGCCACAGGGTTCTGTCCTAGGCCCAGTGCTGTTCAATATTTTTATCAATGACTTGGATGAAGGAATAGAGGGCATGCTCATCAAATTTGCAGATGACACCAAATTGGGAGGGGTTGCTAATACGCCAGAGGACAGGATCAAAATTCAAAATGACCTGGATAGATGGGCCAGGGCGAACAAAATGAAATTCAACAGAGAGAAATGTAAGGTCCTACACTGAGGCAGAAATAATGGAATCCACAAATATAGGATGGGGAACACGTGGCTGGATAGCAGTACGTGTGAAAGGGATCTAGGAGTCTTCACAGACCACAAGCTGAACATGAGTCAGCAGTGTGATGCAGCAGCCAAGAAAGCCAATGCAATTCTCGGCTGCATCAATAGGAGTATGGTGTCTAGATCGAGGGCGGTACTGGTACCACTCTACTCTGCTTTGGTTAGACCCCATCTTGAATACTGTGTCCAGTTCTGGGCACCCCAATTCAAGAAGGATATTGACAAGCTGGAGCAAGTCCAGAGGAGGGCGACCAAAATGGTGAGAGGCCTGGAAGCCATGCCCTATGAGGATAGACTTAGAGAGCTGGGTATGTTTAGTCTGCAGAGGAGGAGGTTAAGAGGGGACATGATAGCCATGTTTAAATATTTGAAGGGATGCCACGTAGAGGAAGGAGGGACTTGTTTTCTGCTGCTCCAGAGACCAGGACAAGGAGCAATGGATTCAAGCTGCAGGAAAGGAGATTCCACCTGAACCTCAGGAAGAACTTCCTGACAGTCAGGGCTGTCCGGCAGTGGAATCTGCTGCCTCGGAGTGTAGTGGAGGCTCCTTCCTTGGAGGTTTTTAAGCAGAGGCTTGATGGCCATCTGTCGGGATTGATTTGAGGGTGTTCCTGCATGGCAGGGGGTTGGACTGGATGGCCTGTGTGGTCTCTTCCAACTCTGAATTTCTATGATTCTATGATTCTATGATAAAGGCTGACCTGGGAAGGAATGGGATTCTACTCTAGGTGATCCTACTGTAGCTGTGTGAGCTTATGTACAACAGGCAATCAGCATGTGTGAAGAGCAACATAGAAAGAAAAGTGGAAGGCAGATTAACCAGCTACCATGGCATGTTGAAAAAGCATAGATCTATATGTTTCGCCACCAAAATGGAAGTCGTAAGAAAAGGCTGTTAAAAGGCTGCTAAAAGAAAAAGAAAGTCATGCTTGGATACATTTTGGAAGAAACTTTCAAGTGGCCTTGAGAAGATTCAATATGCTTTTGTTTACTTATGCAAAGCTTACCTGATCTAGTTGTTTCATTTCACATGTGAGTTCTGAATAAAAAGTTTGTTGAAACATACTGAACTGCTCTTCTTTTTGTGGTGCAGGAAACTATCCCTATTCTTTCCATGTTATGTTTACCTCTAGTACCAAAGTAAAGCCCAGGAGCACATCTACTTCCATTAACTGAGGTATACCAGTATGTATCCATCACTGTCAGGATGAGAGTAAAAGCATCGAACCACCATCAATTATTCCAGCCAACTATGAATTACAGATGTGTGTGGTGTATGGTTTCAATTTATACATAGGCACAAACACTGCAATAAATCTTTCCCAGAAGTAAGACCTGTTGAGCTTAAAGGGACTCACTTCTGAGTAAACACATACAGGATTGCACTGTAAGCAACCTAAGAGAAGTAGCAATATGACTGGCTATGCAAACATTGTACTCTCAGGAACAAAGGTACTCCATCTAGTTCAGTGCTTCTCAGGCATTTATATACAAACTCACACCAGTTTTGCTGAAAAAAAAAAATGACTAAAATCTCTTCTTATTCTACACCTTCTTTGCCCTACACAACTATTGCTGTTGCTGTTGAACTTTTAATTGTAGTAGCAGGGAAATATACAGTCTTTCAGCAAACATAATTTTTCTTGATAAGAAATCCTGATGTTTCCCAAGAGATCAAAATGTGTGCCTGCTCTACTCCAAGCTTTCTTGTGTTAAAAATAGAGAGGTATTCCATCACAGTCCTCCTCCTGTTAGGTCAGAATACTCGAGTAGTGGCCTTCACTGAGCTTGATTCAAAACACTTAACTGTTTCCTCAAATTCCTCAACTTATAATGTTCCCTAACAGTATTCCCTGTGTGCAAAGAAACAACACCTGCTCTTTGCATAGTTTCTGTGCTCTCTCTCTCGCTCTCTCTTCTTCTCTACATGGATGAGATGAAAATCAGTGCTGCTATTTCCACATCCACTCCCCAGAGCAAGGTCTCTGATAAAGATCTAGCTATCCTTGATGTTGGGTGCTATCTTGCAGTCCACTGTTTCAGGGAATCTAGTAATATAGAAACCTAGTCTGTGCATAAGAGGGAAGAATACTTGTAGGTTCTTCACAGCAATTCAACCCCGGTTTTGGCTCAGTCACTCTAAATGGTTAAAATTCAGCATCAAGCAGAAGAACACATCTGCATTTGGATCATTTGGTTAAAGAAGACAGAGCCATACAGGCCGGGTCAGAAATAGACAACTGTCCCCACCTCCAACTTTTTTTTTTCCATCTCTACAAATGCAGCCAGAGGAAGGCACAATTCCATTCAGGTATTTCTCAAGAAGAAAACACTTCTTTAAGAAAATACTTCTAGCCTGGTACTATCACCAACATTGATTTTAATAGAGTCTAAATGATAATTTGTGTTCTTACTTTTGTTTTTTAGTTAATATATTTCCTCATATTCCCAATTTTCTTTACCTTTTCTAAAACACTTGCGATGGTTATAATAAATAATACCAATACCACCAGATTAGCAAACAAGCACTATTAAAATTTATCTGTAATTTT
This sequence comes from Ctenosaura bakeri, assembly GCA_948474755.1. Classification (NCBI taxonomy): domain Eukaryota; kingdom Metazoa; phylum Chordata; class Lepidosauria; order Squamata; family Iguanidae; genus Ctenosaura; species Ctenosaura bakeri. The sequence continues at coordinate 194,676 of CAOLHI010002561.1, read as the reverse complement.
CACTCTGAGCTTTTAGGTAGAATATTAGGGACCCTGGACTCCTCTGAGAAAGGGCAGGATATAATGTAATACTAATACCAATAATAATATAATTTGTTATTTGCTGTTATTTGTTCTTTCAAAAGTTTCATTTATAAGGAAGGTGAATAATAAATGAACCTATTTACCAAAACCATTCCTTGAAGAAGGTGATTTTTTACACCTTTCACAATTGAGATTTACAATTGAGACATAAATAGTAACTGCTTACAATTTCCTTCGGGTTCTGATGTCTCCCAGCCCATTGACTTCTTTACAGCTTTCTTCCACCTGCTATAGCGATATTCACTTTCTGAAACCATAAGAAATATTTTCATTCCACTTTCCTCAGTTAAAAAAAAGCCCAAATACAGTTATCAAATGATGCAATATTTGGTTTAGCCTCTTACATGCACATTTAAGAAATCATCTTTATTAAGTAAGCAATTAAAACTAAACATATTAAACATTACAAGACCTATAAACTCCTACTCCCTCTCACTTCTCCCTCTGTTACAATCACATCTTATTTTCTTTGACTATAAGTGTTGAACAATTTATTATAATTAACTCATGTCTACTCTACCATATGACTACTTCTCCTTGCATACTTTAGTTACAATTTTATTATCAACCCTCAAATATCATAGTTATAGAATCCCCGTTCTTTTTTCTTACATGAACAATGAAAGACTTCTAAGATTTCAAAAAAGATTCTATTGGGTTCTCTTTCATAAATGCTATTAATTTATCTAACTGCACCAAATTCATTACTTTATGCAACCATTCTTGCATTTTTGGTATTTATTGCTTTTCCAATATTGTGCATATAATGTTCTTGCTGTCACTATCATGTAGCTAATTAATTTCCTATACTGCCTTTCTGCTTTAGTTTCCTTATCCATCATACTCAATAAGAACAATTACATGCACATTCAGAGAGAAGCTTTCTGCACTCTGTATCAGACTGTTGTAGCACCAACAGGCAAAAAGATATGTATATTGGCCACATGCATTCCCACACTCACTGTCCTTGTCCTACTGCACTGTTAGGACTCCTGCATGGTAGGTCTTTATGTTTGCTTCCAGCTCTTTCATTCTCTGTCAGAACTGTGCTAGAGCATCTCAGTAGTATGAACGGGCCAAGAACATGCCTTTGATGCATTTGTACATATTGGGAATCAAGAATCAATTTCCCCTTTACCTTCAGGATTGATCTTTGGCTCAAAACATTCACATGTTACTGCTGTAAGGTCGTCAAGATTTAGACTCCAGACTCCTACTCCTTCAGCAGCCCCTGCTGCCATAGCTGCTCCCAGTGCTGTAGTTTCAGGCATAGATGGCTTTACTAAAACGATGTAAATACAGAATGTATATGAACTGTTTAAAAATATTTATAGCATAATAAAGTCTGAACATTTTAGGAAACAAAAACCAGCATCCTATTTTTGTTTTCTATCTTACACCTTTTGGTGAAGCTGGAGGAAATTATCAACCAGTGCAAAAAGCTTTTATCCAGGGCATTATTTTCAGCACAGTAGTCATTATTTTAAAGCAAATTAAGGAAAAGACAGAAGTTTGCATTTTTGATGAATTTCAAGCAAAATTTGAAATACAGTTGGCCTTCCATATCTGTGGATTCTGTATCCATGAATTCAACCAACTACAGCTTGAAAATGTAAAAAAAACCCTCAAAAAACAAACTTTGATTTTGCCATTTTATATAAGGGACACAATTTAACTACAGCACTGTACATAATGAGACTTGAGCATCCACAAATTTGGGGATCCGCAGGGCGTCCTGGAAAGAAACTCTAGTGGATACTGAGAGACCACTGTAGACAAGAGTTATTCTGTCTATTAAAATTCAGAGGTAAGACAGCAACTACCAACAGTGCCCAAATTTGGTTCGTTGCTTACAACCTGTATCAAACCCAAAAGAACTCCTTCTGGATTGTGAACTTCTTAAGGAGGTAACACCAAACCAAGACTATCTTGCGATATGTATTTAGGTTGTTATGATACAAAGAAGTCTTGAATGGCACATATAACGGAACCAACATAAGGTGTAACAGCTTCATCAGTTATATTAGCAAGAAGCCCATTCCTACCGAAAAGCTTTCTCCAGTTCTGTCAGTGGACCCAAAGACACAGTTCTTGGGACACAGGCAATGCAAAGCATGAGAGGGGGACAACTGCCCTTTCCTTGAAATAATGGGACATGATGATGACAGACATTTTCAAAGGCAGTTCTTTGAGGGGAGGGATCACTTAACCATGTTTGAAGTAACATCATGAAATAATTCAAAGTAGCTATGAACCACATATGCACAAAAGTGCAGGAAGACTATTAACTGATCAAGTAAGCCAGATGTGTGTAGGATGTGAACTCCAGAGTTTTCTTAAGTGGTTTAAAGAAACCCAGACTTTCATGGCCACAAAGCCTTAGCCTACAGAAGCAAAGTTGAGAATCCTAGTATCAGCAACTATAGGAAATATTTGTAATACAAATCTCAAATTGAAACATTTCAGGATGGAGGGCAGCATTTTAAAGAAAAGAATTCAAAACTGTACTACTTTGGTCATGTATGTTGCAGTTCTAAATAAGATAGGACAGGTACTTCTCTTACCTACTGGAATACAGAGAATGTCAGCTTGGAGCTGCATAAGAATCTTGTTGTTGGTCATTCCTCCATCAACTTGTAACTGTCTTAGTGGTATTCCACAGTCTTTGTTCATTGCATCCAAAATCTTGAAACAAACCATTTACATATTTTAAATTTCACACAAACCTTTTCAACAGGAAAAATAAGTCTTTATAAATGTGCTAGCAAAACAGCAGCAAAAATCTGACTGACATATTATTTGAAGCTATGATGGAAGCATAATAGAATGATGCCTTATTTAACATAGCTCACATTTAAAGAAAAAAAAATAGGACAAAGGGACATACTAATGATTTCAACATGTTTGAAACACGTGATTTAAAAAGTAGTCAAAAAAGCCCCACAAAAAGATGTAACTGAAATCCTCAGCTTTATTGCTTCAGGAAGAAAGAGTAGCGAAGAAGCAATACTCAAAAAGAAGTAAGGAAAAAAAATCATATTTGGAAGTTCCACCTGCATCTTTGCAAGATTCTCAGCATGTGAAATTAGCTATAATTCAAATACATATTAATTATTATGGCCTATAAAAATACATGCAAAAGACCCAGAGACACCTGACCTCAAAGAAGTATAGATTGTACCCGTAAACCGTACCTCTCGTGTCTGAAAGCAAACAGCCTCTAGTGCAGCAAAAGCAATATGGTTTTTATTTGTAAACTGAGTAAGGCCACAGATAATTCTGCAGAAAAAAAAGGTAAAATGCAAACACTGTAGGTAGGAGAAATCAATTAATTAAAATATTAGTTTAATATGACTTCATGTGGTTGCCACAGCAATCCACTATGATATACTGAAGTTACTGTATTCCATCGGGGAAACCCAGGATAACATGACATAAAATGGAGGTGTCCCCATATACAGCTAGAACAATCACATGAGCAAGATGAGGTAGGTGTGAAGTCTGATTTAAAGAACAATAAGGTGCATACAGTCTGCTTTTCTGAAGCCATAAGTGCTTCTCTCTTAACTAGGTTCACTTTCAGTATTACAACCCAGCTGAAATAAAGTGTCCTGGCATGGTAACATAGAGGGAGGTAATGGGAAGTGTTCAACACCCACATCTAGGCAATTGTAACTCATTAACACTATCTTCTCTTTGCTCCATGTGTGAGCCACACTTAATAAACAAGTCAATTACTGTTTAGGCCATTATGCTTAATACACACAGTCTGCTGGTATGAAGACCACTATCCCTTCAATCCTTGTTTACAAGTCTTTTGTTAATATCAGAATGAAAGAAACTTAAAATACTGCAGATTGAACATTTAGTCAGATATCCTTACCCTCTAGCACTGGGTTCCCAGTATGGTGCATACAATCCTGAGAATGCAGGGACAAAGTAGCAGCCATAAGAGGTGCCTACAGCAGCAGCAAGTTTCTCTAAAATTAAATTCAAAATAGAACTTATCTTTGCATAGCAGCAGCCATTTACATTTAAAGGTCAGATAATCAGGGCTTCTTTTTCCCCAAAAGTAGCCTCCAGAGCATCTGGTTTTTTCAGATGTGTTGGATTACAACTTCCAGGATTCCTGAGCATTGGCTATGCTCGGTTAATGGGAGCTGAAGCCAAACCATCTGGAGGGCATCAGGTTGGGGAAGGCTGCTTGAGGGTATGGAAAGTTGTCACACAGATCACTCCAATTAAAAAGGCGTCTCCGTTCTAAATATTTTTAATAACACATCAATAGATAACATTATTCTTGTGCTTCTAGGGCCTGTGCAATCCTACACATGGCTACACAAAACTTAGCTTCACTGAGTTCAGTGACAGTTCCAAGCACAAGGGCATACAACTGCAGACTTGAGTCACAATAATTTAAACTTTAAAAAAACAAAACCCTGCTACTAGCAATACCCTGAGAAAACATGTTTTTTTTTTTAATTTGCAAAATCAATACAAAGTACTTAGTTTACAAACTGGTGTATATCCTTTTCTATTTCCTCTCCCAGTTCCTTAATTTAATAAACGTCATGGTACATTACACTACCAGACTTTCTAAATCCAGGCACATAACCCAGTTAGCCCCCACTAACCTTAAGACAGACAGAGGAGGAGAAAAATACATGTTCAGTTTTACCAATCTTGAGCAAGAGGAAGATCATGATATTTATTTTGCACAGCAAACTATTCAAGGTAAGTTACTGATACTCACCAACTTCATCTGAAGACTTTGCAATACCAAGGTTGTCCCTTAACCAACGAACAACAGCACCAGCTATGGCAACAGATCCCTAGAAGAGAACACACAAAAAATTAATTCCCTAACTTAGCTCCATTCACAGAGGACAACAAAACTAAAGGCAAAACACAAAAATAAAAAAAATAAAATAAAATAAAAATGGAACTGTCTCTTTTTCTCAACTCCAGGTGTTTAAAGAATTTCCTGAGCTTATAATTAAAGTAACCTCAGGGAACTTATGCAGCTATACTAGTTCAGTAACTAGAAGAGGAGATGGGCTGTGCTTCTGGAAACAGCTGCCCTGAGACTCAGGGTGGTGTAGTGATTTGAACATTGAACTATGACCCCGGAGACCAGGATTTGATTCCCTACTTGGCCATGAAAAGCCACTGGATGACCTTGGGCATATCATACACACTCAGATCCAGAAAACCCTGTGATAGGTTTGCCATAGGATGATCATAAGTCAGAAACAACTTTAAAGTATATAATAATAACAACAATATATAAAGTTAACAACAACAAAGCCAGCTATAATTAGAACAGATAATTTGAGCAACCAGAATCAAGACTGATTTGTATCCACATGTTCTTCACTTTATGACAACAAATTGTGACTTGCATGTGTGAACTGGCCCTCACCTCAGATGAAATTTTCATATCACCTTGTACCTCTTCAGACACAAGGTTGCTAGTGTGAGGACTGACTTCCTCTCTTTTGCACTTCTTAGAGACAATGAGAGGTGAAGTGTTTCCTAGACCTCCAGAGCATCAGGGGAGGGAGTTGCTTCTCTCTATTATGCTGGTTGAAGGAACCTGTCCAATTCTGCCCAAACTTTTGATTCAGTGGAGTTCACTTATATATTCAGCTATTAGTTATCAAGCTTAAACCGTCTGAGTATAAAGAAACAGACATACATATATGCAGCAGTCCTCTGTGATGCACCTTTTCTTAAAGCCACAGAACACAGTCACCAACATCATGAAGATGCCAGGAAAATTTGTCAGCTAGCCTGTCAGTAGTTGCACCGGACTGCAGAATATAAAAGTCCTTATACAGCATAAAAAGTCTCAAAGAATAAATTATTATCTTCAAAAACTTATAGTATACAAGAAACAGTTATACCTACTTCTAACGCATAATATACAGGTTTCTCTCTGCCCAGTTTGTAAGCCACAGTGGTCAGAAGGCCATGTTCAGAAAGTGCAGGCTGAAAACAAAATAAAACAACATATTGGTATATGTAGCCATTTAATATGAAAACTTAATGCTTATATATAATTATTCTATTACATCAAGGGCTGCTGCATTATCTTTATTTTGGAGAGACAAGAATAGCTCTTCTCTGGTTCAGCTTATGATCCTTTTCAAGCACTTAAGAATAAGTTGTAAAGAACATGTGAAATGCATGGGAAAAATTCTTCTATGGCTCTACAAGATTTTTATTGCAAAGGAAATTTGTTTCTTTGCAAAAAGTTATCAGAACTTCCAACCTGTTTAATCATAGCACTAACCTTTTGACCTGTATTGCAGAGTAAGAAGCAGCCTGTTCCATACCTACAGGGAAAATGACCAAAGTTATTGGTTTGCTATAAAAACAAAGCACAAGAAAAACATTACTGGCATACATTCATGACTATACTGCAGCAGATATATACTTTAAGATGACCTGCAGTCTCATCATGTATGTACATTAGCAATCTTAGAATACAGAAAAGCAAGTAAACTCTTCTGCCCAGAAATGGCAATAATGCTTCAGTTTTGATAAGCTGACAGTGTTTGGGAAGCAAAGGAACCCATTCTCCAGCAACCATCATTGATTGTTGTCATCATTGTCATCGTCGTCATCATCAACATCATCATCATCAGAACCCATGCTCCAGTCTCCCATTATTTAGGACTGGAAGACAGGCCATATTATATAAAACACTGTTGCATGCTTTATACATTATTGTGTTCACTCAGCCAGGCTATTCAGACAGATTGTAGTCGAATTTATTCCACAACTCTCTAAACAAGGGATGAAAGTTTTATTTTGAATGTTTAGTTGCTCAGGGAAGCCAGCCACCTCAGAAGCAACTAACCCTTGGATGAATGGTGCGTGCACTTTCTAGATCAGAAGCCAGCCAAAAGGTGGACAGCAGTGAGAGGCTTCTGAACAGAAATTGCTTTGCCAGCCAAGGACCTGCAGAGCCACCCCTGTCCATGTTCAACCTAGACCATCATTTTCTCAGCCTACCTAGTTCTCCTCACTATGTTGGATGTGGCAGGCTCCAGGCCAGCAGAAGAGAAAGGGGAAATGGGAGCAGACTGTATACTCTAAACAGTATCACATCGGACACTTCAAATATATTTGAAGTTACATAGCTATTTAAACAAATACCATTAGATCAACCTACACAAATGCATTGGGTAGTTACTCCAATCAAAGTCCCCCAAACAATGCCATACATCTTTCTGGGATGATGCGAAGTTGGTGTTCAATGTACTTTATATATACCTATTATCTTGAGATTTTTATAACAAATCTTCCAGATGAGACAGAATGAAGTAGTGGTCCCAGCCAAGAGGAATCAACTTGTAAGTCCAGTCAGCAAATGGCAGAGGCAGATTTCATTTACCGCTTGAGTCTGCTGATCACCATGCTACACTAGCTATTTCAAACTGCAGATTCCTAAAACTGGATAGTTTTTGCACCATAGCAAAGATGATTCAATGCCATTTCTCATGTTAATACTTACGTATTTTTTGCTTGACCATCCTTAAAGCACATTTGTCCCACTAAAGCAGCAGACTGGTCACCTAAGCACTGGAAGGAAACAATTCCATAATGTTTAGCCAAAGCATACTTGCATATTTCTTGTTCAAGTCAAATCAATTATGTTTTTCTTTTAAGTTCACCCAGCCTCTGCTCAATTGTCTCACTAAGTCCTTCTACAGGAGATAAAATTGACAGAATTAAATAAGCCTTTTAATTTAAAGCAGAGGTGAGAAAATGAGGCTCATCACCTGCATGTGGAACCCAGAACCTTTTTTGTGGCTCCAGGTCTACCAATGTGGTCATACATCTTCTGAAAACATTATGTTTTTTTTTTTCAGGTGAAAAATCACCATTAAAAAACTCTATGATCTTGCCAAGACTTCTAGAACTGTATGTTCATTAAATACACAGTCCCAGAGGACTCAGATAATACAGGGGGCAGGAAAATGATATTGGCAAGTGCTCTGGGGCTCTATGTACAATGACGATAGAGGCCTGGAGACTTGGGAATATCATACATTTATTCAACTGTTGTGGCTGAAACAGAAGTGAAAGGGAAATCCAATGGTTTCTCCTATAAAAATTGTTTCTCCCAAGAAAGGAGAAAAGGGTGGTTAGTGAAGGGGGCTTTCTACGCAAGCAAGATTTAGTAGACTTTTTTAAAAAATAATTTTTAGAAGGCAGTCTAATGGCCAGTAAAAAGAGCCTCGGAAGCAAATAATTTCATGGCTACATTTTTATATTGATTAAGAAACTATGAAAAATCCTCACCTCTGAATAAAACTGATTAAATTCAGTTCTGATAAAAGTGTGTTTAAAAGACTAAGAATAAATGTTTTTTAAAAGATAATAAAATGTGCCATCCTTGAGTACTTGAACAAAGTACTCAAGTACTCCAAAGTGGTCCCATCTCTACCTACCCTGGTTTAAAGGTATTGTAGATTTCCAACTGTCAATTAAAAGACAAAACCCATTTTTAAGAGACTGGCCACATGAATTATCTTTCAAACCTTCATGCTTGTTACCTCTAGCACAGTCAAGTCAGCACTGACCACTCTTAACTCTTAGCTGGGTTCTCTTTCCAATTACTTCTCCTGTAGGGCTGTAGGCCTGCCAGGTAGCACATGGAATCTGTTTGTTCTAGACAAATTAATTCCTTTTATAAAGGGCTATCTAGTCACAGGATTACGTTCACCTTTAAGCAAAAGCTTATGTACACCAATTTCAATAAACCCAAATCTTCTGATGGTTGCAGTTATTTGCTCTTGATATGCCTCATCTGAATCAGAACATCTATAACATTTCATTCTGAGCCATTCATGCCACTAAAAAGGGGAAAGCTACAGTGCCTAAGCAATGATAAAAAAGATTTCAAAGATTTTTGTTTCTAAAATTCCAGTTACAGAAGTCTGAAGTCACATACAGTTATCTAAGAGTGAAGTCCCATTCAACTCAATGGGACATATTTAAAGTGAATTTGCATTATGTTTTTTGCACTTCTAAAATTATAAATGATTGTAACTTAATAATTATTTAAGTTCAATACATTTCTCTTCCCACTATGGCGCTGCCTTTCTGTGGTGTGGAATCACATGCTCCTGTGAGGTAAGAGGCTATGCTAATAGCAACTGTGCTGTTGGCAGGGCCTCCTATGTGAGATAGACCTTTGCTGAGGAGCCAGACTAAATGTGTTAAAAAGCTACTGTGCAGCAGCAATAGTGGTGGGGAGACGCTGGCGGAGGAATCTCTCAGAGACACCAGTAGGGCCACTATAGCTAATGCTTGATACTGCATAGGAGGAGACATGGTAAACCTCTTTTGAAAGTTTTTTACCATGAAAATCCTATGTCAATACAAAATGAAAAAGAAAATGCCAGACAACCCTCACAGGTCAGAAGGCACTCAAAAAGCTATTGGAATACAGTAGAGGACAACTACAAGTGGCTAATGACACAAGGGGATGCAAGCCAAAAGGGCATGCAACTGTTGATGTGATCAGAGGTTAAAGGAAAGTCCAAAGCTGCAGAACACACATTATAGGAACATACAATGTAAGAAGCATGAATCAGGGAAGCTAGACATAGTAAAACAAGAAATGGAATGTATAAACATTGCAATACTTGAGGTGAGTGTGCTAAAATGGACAAGAATGGGACATTCTGAGTCAGATAATCACACAATGTTTTACTCAGGGAAGGAAAATCTAAGAAGAAATGAGGTGGCATTAATAGCAAGCAGAGATGTAACAAAAGTAGTCAAGGAATATAATACAAGGCTTCAGGAAAAAAAAACCTATCAATATTACCACAATCCAAGTTTATGTTCTCACTACAGAAGCAGAAGAAGAAGAAACTGAAAGATTCTATGCTGGAGAGTCCAGGAGGAAACTGATTACACACCAAAACAGGACTTGCTATTAATCACAGGTGATTGGAATGAAAAAGTAGGAAAGAGAGCAGAATGAAGGATTGGAGGAAAATTTGGCCATGGATCAAGAAATGAAGCAGGAGAGCGACTGAATTTTAAAAGGCCAATAACTTGTTCATTGTAAGCACATTCTTCAAGCAACCAAAGAAGCAACTGTATACATGGACATCCCCTGATGGCCAATATAGAAATCAAAACAGACTACAAAATCGGAAGCAGAAGATGGAGAAGTTCCATTCTGTCTGCAAAAATAAGGACCAGGTTGCGGCACAGGCTATGAACTGATGATATCAAAAATTAAAGCTACAGCATATCAATCATTGTGCCAAAATACAAACTGAAGAACATCTTTGTAGAATTGAAAAATAAGGTAGAAAATAGATTTATACTATTAAGCCTAATAGAGCAGGAGACAGAAGAATTCTGGACTGAAGCTAGGGACACTGTCAGGGAGGAATGTAAAAACCACTATCTACAGCCAAAAACAATGAGGTGCCTCAATGGATGACAGATGAAACTCTTCAAGTAGTTCAGGACAGACAGAAGCAAAAATAAATGGGACAGAAATCAGAACCTAGAAATAGGGTCAGAATGGTTTCCAACTAGTATGGCGCTAGAGAATGTGTAGACTGCAAAACGAAGAATCTGTGCTGGATCATTGCCAGTTGCCCCAGACTGAAAACACAGTCACGCAAAGTGTGTCAAGGCTACGCTAAAGTTTATTTGAAGCACTGCAGGATACATACTGCTTCAGATGGCATTTGCCATGAAGCATAAAAAGCCAGTAATGTGAGCAAAAACAGCAAGGCAAAAAGAGAACAAAGAGAGAAGGAATTTTCACATGATGTATGCCTTTTAACCTGCGTTAGCCACACCCAGACCCACACCATGTGAAATGGTTCCCATGTTTTAGAGCTTTCCCACAAGACTGGAAAAATACAGCAGATAGATAGCCATAACATCCTTGCACCTGGTACTACCAAGGGTAGTTTGACCTCTTCCTCTCACCCACAAGAAAAACAATTCTAGGCACACCACACTAACAATCAAGCTCAAGCAGAAAACCTGACAATCTTAACTTCTGGAAAATTCCAGAAGATAAGACACTAAGCCCATAATCTAGCATGTTTAACTTCTATTTGTATCACATTAAGCAGGAATGGAGAAGCTGCAGACCAGGGGTTCATTAGTTTGAACCCCAGGGTCTCCAAATGCTCCCTAACACCCTCTATGGGATATGAGAGGCAATTTCACCAGTCTTGCGGGGGGGGGGCAACTAGACATTTTAGGACCAAGAAGACTTTTTTTTTTTTTCATAAGAGGATGTAAACTGGAAGTTGTTCATTTGAATGAAGAGAGAACTGCACCAGCCCATTAATGTCAAAACTGTTTCCATTGTTTCCTAGTAGATATAACTGTACAGTCCAAGCAGTATGTCAGCTATATCACCAGAGTTTTGCATTATGTTCTTAGGAGGTATAATGGCTTTATTTTCTTTGACTGTTATAGCAACTAATTATGCACAACTAGTTAAATTGTTGTTGTGTGCTTTTAAATTGTTTATGACTTATGGCAACTCTAATCACAGGGTTTTCTGGGGCTGAGAATGTGTGGTGCACCCAAGGCCATTCAGTTTATTTCCAGTAGGGAACTGAACCCTGATCTTCAGGAGTCCATTGCTTAAACCACTACATCATTCTGGCCCTCAGCTAACTAAATGTGCACATGCAATTCATTCAGACACATGAATTTAACTGACTTTATTTCCCTAAATTATACTTTTTAAAATAAAGCATACTCTATCAAACAGACATGGTACAAAAATTCTAATAGTATTCACAAACTGTGTTAAGAGAACCATCTTAGCATGATTTAGGGAACTTACCCCAGAAATTGGTGTGCCAGTCAATGCTCCAGAACTCTAACCAAAAACAGACAAAGGTTTTCATTTTTTTAAAAAAATATATATATTCCATGCTATTTGTTTTTCAACTAATAATTTTTCCAGTATTTTATAAAGAATGAATGCAATGTTTAGCTAGAAAACCATCTAAGTACAAGGTCAGGTATGTTGAACATATGAATCCCTTTTAAAATAAAAATCTTCAATATATTAAACCCAGTCATACATATATGTTTGCCCACACTGTTTTTTTTTTAATTGCCATGAAAAAAATACTAAGTTACAAATTTCAAATTAGCCAATTAAACAGAAGGAGAGAATAAATCTTTTGCCATGTCATCTCTCCAGCAAGTCCTTACTTATACTGTTCAGTTCTTTATGTTCAGTTCCACCTAATGGGAAAAGCTGGTAAGGATTAAAATGAGTTGCACATAGTAAGGTTATGGAAGTCCTATATAAATCCCAGAGTGACTGATTAAGATGAAGAAACTCTGCCTGGATTTTACTACTTCAAAAGAACTGGGTAGTTTGTTTAAATATGTATGTAGCACATGACCACTACAAGCTGACACCACCTCTACATGCCCACCGATACCACTGTAGAGTGGGAACACTGCATGGCATCACTTTTATACATCACTACCTATGAATTGGAAACTACATGAGGTGTGATGGGGAGAGAGCCTAAAGAGCAAATACTGATTTAAGTTGCAGTAAAAGCTTTCAGGATTGCAAATCATATGCAACTGGGAAAATGCAAAGCCTCCTATTATCTTACACCTCCCAGTCTACCTCACTATTTCTGATCACTGAAGAAATACTAGTAGTTTTTCTTCCCCTCATGTCCCAGTTAGTGTGGTCATGCACCCTACTTTACAGACAACACTCTTGCACTTCAGGGAATTAATCTGAAGTACAGTTCAAGCCTAGTTGAAAGATTTCATCTCTCTCTCTCTCTCTCTCTTAAATATATGGAACCAAAGGCCTTCAGATTGCACCTGAAACCACACTGAGCAGGCAACTAGGTTAACAGGGGATTAATTATGTTAATATTCAAATTATACTGGGTATTTCTAAATTTGTATCAATGCATATACATTACCAGGTGCAAATTATATAAGCACCTCAGTATCCTCTGTTGTCCCTTTTTGGTGATGAACTTCCTTCCACCCTGCTTTTGTTAATACATAAATAGCTATCTGAATTCCAGTTAATCAAAAAGATAAGGGAACTCCAGTTACCCACTTTTGAAATAGTACATAGAATACCGAGTTTTGCTATTATCCAAACCAGAATACCAACTGGTTTTGGTACAAAATGAGTAGTACCCAAAATACTGACTGGGAACAACAATAAAATGGAAAACACTATGCTTCAAAATGAGAGGTCTGTGCATATTATACAGTGCCTGTTATGCAAGAGTAAATGTAACAGATTAGTTAGAGAAAAGACAGGAGATTTTATTTCAAAAAGCCATGCTATTGCTGTTGTGAAACTATGTGATGTCTCCTCAAAAAGCCAGAAGAAATATGCCATTGTGTCCTTGCAAACAGCCAGACATGCCAGCATCTAGTAGCCACCCACTCCTCCCATAGCCAAACAGCTTCTCTTTACCAATTGTATGTATGCTTGCACATTCAGCAGCAGCACTTCAGTTCAGTGAAGCCATGCACACTGTATAGTCAGTACATTTCCATTTGGGGCTATCTTTTAAAATATTTTCTTTAAAGCACTGATGTATAGTAGGTTGTCATTCTTTCTTTTATGGTTTTTTTATAGGGAGCTGCAAATTTGTCTGCAGACCTTAAACAAAAATGTTAATAGTTCTAACTTAAGAAGTTCACCTAACTCCATTCCTTTTAGAGAAGAGCGGGATTTCCCCTCAGGAAATGCACTGTATCCGAGCAGAATGGATGAAGATGTGACTGACTGGCATCCTAACAAAATCCTACTCACCAGGGTAGGAGAGATTTTCTAGCCAGCAAGAAGGGAAGTGGGAAGCGGAAGGAGACACAAGCAAGTTCACAGTTCAAAGTCTGGTATTGCATCTTAAATATCCTACCCAATTATTTCCTCCAATAAATTGTAATTGAGGTCAAAATGAATGCCAGACCCACATATCCATCTTTTTAAAGTAAACACTAAAAAAAGTTTATAAAGAAATAGCAAAGTAATTAAATTCTGTTCTCTGCTACTATATAGTACAATTGTCTTAGATGCTTCAGATATGATGAAAACAGAGATAGCAAACTTTCAACATTACTGATCCCACATTTTCCAAGGCTGAATGAACAAAGGAAAGAAGGAGGAGAGTGTAACTTTTAAAAAATTTCTACAGCACTGTGATAAGTTTCATCTTCAGCAATTCCCTATCCTATACAACTCTTGAAAGGTTACCGTGGGTCTTAATTCTGAAAGTTTAGCCATCATGCTCTAGAATTTGGGTCATAGTTACTGCCAACATTGGTAGTTTTGAAATATACTGAAAACATCAATAAGTGAATGCTCTCTTCCTAAACATTTAATAATGAAATACATAGTTTTATAATGGTATTAACTGCTAGCAGATTCATATTTAGTGTTATTTTAGACAATTTATTTTCAACATAAACTAAGTTAATTGGGATAATGTAAGTGTACCATACAGTGTGAGAGGGTCTGCTGGAATACCCAACTATTGAAAAGAGTTCTGTCAGTTTGTTCTGCAACATGAAGACAAGTGCAAAGTGATTTTTTTAAAAAAAATTAAATGCACATATAATTCATAGGTTCCATTAATTCATTCTTGAGCAGAACATTCATACTTGTGTTAAGGTAAAAGATCTTAGGAGCTGGATGCACATCTTAACAGCTCCCAAACATGCTGAATCTATACCTCCAACAGCCCAGCCAGATCAAATGGCATGGATTGCATCAGTCTCTATTCTGTATGGCCAACATCAGCAGGTAGAGTTGCAGTTCAAGATGCACACTGATTATCTGTGGCTTCTCAGTGTAAACAAAGGTATATTCTAATGTTAAGAGCTAGGCATAAGGAATATAGCAGAAATATTCCAAGAAGCAGATTTTTACATCTCCATTCAAGTGCTTTGAATGAGGCATGTTGATTTCAAAAGTAGCTGTCTTATCCTGAATCAAACAATTGGTCCATCTAGTGCAGTACTGTCAACAGCACTGGTAATAGCTTGCTACAGTTTTGGGCAGGAATTCCAGTCTGACCCAGATATCTGCAGGAGACAACTTGGGAATTTCTACATGTGAAAAAATGTTCTACTTTACCTTACACTTACTTCAGTGAAGCATCAGAGAAGGTGATCTTAAGCAAAAATCACACTGGAAGTGTGTAATATACACAATGAAGGAACACTGGATAATGCTGAACATTTTCTTGAAATATCCACTAATCTTTTACACATATTAAATCCCCAAAATTCCAGTTCCAAAATATACCACCTATAGCCACACAACTTTAATAACCCTTACACTGGATGACTGTGCTTTAAAATACTGTAGGCCCTACACCTAAGTTGCTTAAAGAAGAATATTAACATCTGAATTTTCATGCAAATTAAAAAAAACACCCACATACACCCTATATAAAAAGTTATATATATAACCTAAATGAATTATTTAGATTATACCGTGGCCCCTCCACTTTTGCAGGGGTTTGGGGTGCAGAACCCTTGTGAAAGTGGAAAAGCCACAAACAACTCCTGTCCACAATCCCCTTCCCATACCCTTCTGGGCCTCCCCCTACCATTCCCCTGACTTTTGCATGGCAGGACCAGAGGCGGGCGGGGGGAGCTCTGGAGGGGGAAGGCATGCAAGCCTTGCTCCTCCGTTCTCTTGCCTTTTCCATCAATTCAGTTCTTAGCACCAAGGTGAGAGGCAAGAGACTGGGAGGGAGAGCTCCAGAGGGGAGAAGAAAGGCTCACATGTGCCTCCCTGTTCATTTCATTGCCTTGTCTTCCTTCACCGTACCCAGCAAAATGCGAGGGACTGGGAGGAGAAGAATGGGAGGAAGGGACACATATGCCTTTCAAATAATCAAATTCATGAAAGTCAAACCCACAAATGTGGAGGGAGGACTATACACACAAAACAAAACTAATTTCATGAAATGTAATTTGGGACAAATAAAATTGTAACTTCTCTTAGATTTTCAAAATGTAACTATTCTGAAGCTTGCACAAGTTTAGCATAAGTTTAGAATGTGTTGTTTCTCCTGTTTGTTAAAAAAAAAAAGATTGTTTCAAGACAGAGGTAACATAGTTGTTTGATGTAGATTAAGTAGGCCCAGTTCTTAAAGCGTCAACTAACTAGAAGTACTTGAGAAAATAGTAAATATGTAAATATACCATTAGTCCATAAATCTCTGAGGAACTCCGCACTTTGGGAAGTATTTCTATAGGAATATCAAAAAACCTGGAACAAGATTTCCCAAAGGTTAGTGTGAAATCCTTCATGTTTGTTCACAGACAGAAGATAAAAAGAATAATAAAGGACAGACTGACACAATTAGTTAGCTTTAGTTTGTCTTTAAATTTCAACACTGTTATGCTTATATTTTGATATCATCTTTGTGGTTAGATCAGATGGCTTATCAAACAGTAGCCTCTCATAAATAAACCCCATGGATGGCTGATCTGTTTCTCTTAGTCAAAGAGCAAAATATTCTGACAAATTCATGTTGTAGGCATGGGCACACTCACTGTAGAAGTCACCTGACTTCACCAGTTGCTGTGCTTAGTGGAAATGCAAGTGAAGTTTGTCAATGAAGGGCCAGGATAAAAGCCGAGTGTCTTCCACAGAGAGAGAAGTTAGCACTCCCAATTTTTTCTTTTGCATGAGATAAATCAGAGCTGTGGAAGAATTTTTGACTTGTTGTGACTCCTGCTCAGTCAGCCCAAAACACAGGTTAGCATGGCTAAGAGAACTGCTACTTAGGCTCAAAGCATTTGTGCAGCTCTGTCATTTCGTCCAAGAATCCATCAAAGCATACATGAGCCATGACTGAAGCAAGATTGTACTTGAATGATAGCATTAATTCAGACTGTGAAATTTCCAGTGCCAATATTTTACAGCCATTACAATATGGGATCTGCATGCAATTCTTTTATGACATATATGGGAAGCTGAATTTAAGCTTTTACCTAAGCAACATGTGCCATCTATTTCAACAGATATGCTTCATGTGGATCCGCATTACAGAGTGAGAAATTTAGTTATCAGAATCCACTAGAGAAACTTGTTACAATTAAAGCCTCAATACGTTCTTCAAAGTCAAGCTCAGGCCATTTAATGATTTCCAATATGTGATGCTGAAAAGAGAACTGCTAAATTAAATTGCATTAATGGAACTTCCAACTAAATTTAGGATCAGATTTAGTTTCTGAAACTAGCAAACAATATCTGCCGTTTTAGTAGCTGCACAAATAACTCACCTGCAAAGTTCCTCATCCCATTCTAATGTATGAATGTTAAACAACATTGTTCTACTGGCATTGGTCACATCAGTGCAATGGATACCTCCATCTTTCCCACCTGTCAAACTCTAAATAAAAAGATAACAATAGGCAGAAATTTAGTAAAACTACGGTAGATATTTATACACTACCAAATTAGTAGCAAAAGTTGAAGATCCTGCAGAGTATGTTTGCTATAAAAAACTTGACTATTACAGGAATAGAGGGGTAAACAGAAATAAACCTACTGTAAATACACAGAAGAATTATACAGTATAACTTATCTATGTAGATCCCTGATCTTATACAGCTGGAATGCCCTTGAAAATTCTTTCTTCTTCTTCTTTTTTTTCTTGCAACTGCACTACAGTTTTACTTTTATGCACAAGCTGCTACAAGTATATGCACAGCTCCCTCACCATGTATTCAGTGTATGCACAGGAGCAGAATCATGCCTGCTGGTCATGTCCCCAGCAGCTGCACATTCAGCATTAGTGTGAAAGAGTGCTTCCATACAATCAGGCAGTCTTTGATTAGTGCTTCCAACTGAGAAGAAAAGCTATACACATTTAAGCCTTTCTTTCCTTTATGTCAAAGGAGCAAATGCTATGGAAATGTGACTACTAGACAAGATCTCACTCCTTTATACATGCATTGATATATGCATTATATAATTATTGACTGGAACTATATTCTAGCAATGCAACACTTTGTGATACTAGTTTGATGAATGTGAGAATTTCACAAGTTACCATAATTGATGTGTGCCCCATTTTATCTAGGTTTCATATATTCTGCTACTAATCTTGTTCAGGTCATGAATGCACATTAATGCTTCTGTAAATTAACAAAAAAACAATCAATTTCCTTTTTATATATAAGACTGAAAATTATTTGATTCCAGCTGAGAGAAAATTTATTTCAATATAGCCTATTGAAAACATACCCATATCAGCCATGAATCAACGGTACCAAACAAAGCTCGCCGGTCAAAAACTGCTTGCTGGACCTTTGGCACATTGTCCAGAAGCCAGCGAAGTTTCACAGCACTGAAATACGTGCTAAGTGGGAGGCCAGTCTTACTCTGCAAGAGTGAAAGTGTAAAAAGACAAATATTTGCTATAAATCTGATGAAAAAGATTTGTCTCCCATATAAGCAAAATAAAAAAGATGATTTTTACAATCTCGTTACTCATCACATGTCAATTCTGCAAATGCTACATGTGCCAAAATCCAACTCCAGCATAATTCATGATCAAAGATCAAGAGAAAAAATAGTTTGAAGATCTGCCACACAGCAAGGATGCAGAAACTGTTTCAAAGGTCATGTTTCATAGAAGTTCCCTATCTGTGCCTCCATAATGAATACATAAACTGAGGAGAGCATACTGAAAGAATGTGTTATTTTTACAATTGCTACTTTTAAAGTGGCTGTACCAATTTTTATGGTGATCACTTAAATAGAATTAACATACAGATTTACTCATTTATTTCTAAACAGCTTATTTCCTGGGCATAGGCAAAAATCCCTGTCAGAACTAGCATATACTTTAAGTGAGTGAATTTATACTGAAATAATCTCTCTCTCAGTATATATACTTGAACCTTTATATTATTTCACACTTTTCCTCAACAAACAAAGATCACTTGATATCCTACTTCCTACTGCTATGGCAATAACTTGGAAAATAATTAATTTAGGCTGGAATTACATATTCTCTTTTGTAAAGGGATTTATCTATAGGATTTAATTGCTAACCTTCATTAATGACACGGGCCTTTAAAAAAAAATTAAACAACCTCCCTTATCTCAAGACTAATTTCTCCAGCTATAGAATCCATAATCAATACAACAGTAAAGGAAAATTAATTCATATTAACCATATCTTCTTTCGACTGCTACCACATAAATCATCATGTCTGCTACAGTTTCACATCAAGATATCACTTGCTAATATTTTAAAAACAAATTTTACCTTGAAGAAGGATTTATTTTGTCCTGGAATTCGTTTAAGTAGTCTCTCAACTGTAGCCTGGGTCCTCAGGTCAAGCCACACTAGAAATCATAAGCAAACATTAGTCATAGGTAAAGGCAGAACATTTTAAGCAAAGAAAAGCAGGACATTTTGAGCAAGTTAAACATAATTACCATCTTGCAAAGATTTCACTGGCTACTGTTCTGTTTCAGTTCAAAGACTACGTGAAAGACTATATCTTGCATTGCCTGCCTGACTTTTAAGATCTTTGGGGGAGGGCCTTCTTTCCATCTAGTTACCATCACAGGTGCATTTGGTGAGGTATAAGAGACCTCTCAGTGGCTGCTCCCAAACAATGGTATTCCTTCCTGCAAGAGTTTGGTTGGCCCTCTGTCTGCCTTCTTTGTCCCAGTAGCAAAAGATTTATTTATTTATTTAGGCAGGCTGTTGGCACAACAGAAGGCTCTTCTAACTGTTAAGTGTCTATCCTTTTTGTTATGCTTTACTGCATTTTTACACTGTTTTAATTTAGTGTCTTTAACAGAATTGTTTATTTAATGGTTTTTAAACTTTTGTATGAAATAGATCTTAAGTGTACTTTTTTTTAATTTGTTATAAGCCACCTTGAGTACTGTACTGTGGAAAAGTTAAATGAATGAATAAATAATCAAGTACCGGTAACTGTCAGATCATTTCTATTATACCTTGAGTCTACTGATAATTCTCCCACCTGGTAGCAGATCAATAAAAGTGCTCACTGACACTAAAGCAGAACAGTATTTTGACTCTGAGCTTTTTTGCTTCATTGTCAACCATATTCTCTTTTCCCTTGTGTTTATTACCTATACTACTGTCATATACTGACTACCTTCTAGTTCCAGTAATTAGAGGTTTTCAAAAGCTTTATTCAGGAACAGCAAAGCAACAGCAGAACATTCTGACTACAGCCAAGACTAAAAAACTATTGGATTTGCAGCACCTTATAAGCTGAAACATTCTAAGTTTGCATGCACAAGCATACAATTTGACAGCTAATAAAAACAACTCTTTTCCCAGACTCTCATCCCACCTGCCAATGGCATAACTTTGCACCTGCATTTATTCCCTCTTATCAAAGTTCATTAAAACAACATTCCTTCATTCCAACACACTGTTTTTTCACTCAGCTTCACTATCCTCCTTCCAACCTTTCCCAAACCTCAAGGAACTATATGGTATTACATGACACTTCAAGCCATGACATTACATGGTATGGCAGGGAGAGCAAAATTGGCTTGACAACTATTTAACCCCAATAGTGAGAGAAAATTGCACGTTAGCTGCCACTTCTGAAACAAACTTTGAACTAAAGAATAAAGTCTAAATATTGTTATACATCTACACCAAGTTCACATGCACATTCTCATGTATGTAACAGCATGATTTTTTTTTCAACAAATAAGAGTTCCACACACCTAACATTTAAAAAAAATTAACATCACTAGCAAGCAAAAAGGACTGAATTCTATAAGGACTTTTGCTAGGCAGGAAAAAGACATCTGAATCTTAATAACACAACTTAAGTTTATGAAGTAAGTTTTCCACCCCCAGCAACCATTGTGCCCCTTCATGTTCTCCAGGAACACCTCCCCAACTTTCCAGAATGAGTTTTGAGCAAGCCCAGATAACTGTAGTACTGACGGTAGGGCAGGGTTTTTTTATATTGTAAACATCTCTTAGGATTCATGTCAGGAAAACTGTGTATATCCTGGCCAGGTCTTGCCATAGTACCACATGCCTTACTTACCTACATAGATGCAAATATAATTATTAGTCCCAATAAGACTAGAGTCCATTGTATCAATAGTATCAATGAATCCTTGACAAGTCAATACTTACATTGATTCTAATGATTCAGTGGCTCTACTTCAGTTGGGATTAATAATTGGATTTAGGTCTTGATTTTAGCAGTTTCCTCTCATATGGGGTTCCAGCAGCACTTTTCTGATACTGTAAACTTGTTCAGAACAGTACAATAGAGTAATCAATTATATGAAATAGAAATCACCCTACACAAATGTTTTACACTACCAGAAGAGTGGCAAGTTAAATTAAGATTTATTGCAGATCCATTTAGCAGTGGTTCCAAGCGGTATACCACCCAGGCACTAACCAGTCCCAAAGCTGCTTCCAGGTAAGTACATCAGTGCTCTCAGATGCCTTCCTACAAAGCACAAATAGGCCTTGTTTATATATGAAGCTTGTTCTAAAAACCTTATCCACCAGTCTTGTTCGGACTCTAGAATGTACTTGGAAATCTTGCCATAAAGATTCAGGAGACAGATCCCTTCTTCAAACTACATATAGTTGCAGTCTTCCGTGAGTTTTCAGCATGGAACTTTCTCATTCAAGAATTAGTGCAATAGAAAAACAAAATTAGACTAACTAGAAAAGGAAGTAAGGGATTTCCTGAATCTTCTGAGAAATAAAATAGTACGTTAGACAGTTTTAACCTTGAAAGAGAAATAACAGAAACTAGTATCTGAGGGGGCAAAATTTACTCATTTTAGTGACTTTAACAGAGCATGTAAAGTAACTGGGCAGGAAAGAAACTAATGTGTCATTTAAAACATAAAAAAGAGTTAGCATGTAGTACAGTTGAAGATAACCTTTCTACTTACCAATAGCATTATGGAGAGGCTCTCCAGTTAGTTTGTCCCATACCACAGTTGTTTCTCTCTGATTGCTGACTCCAATAGCTTAAGAAAAGAAAGATGTTTTACTCTTTACATACTTTCAGCTGGACTGAGATGGAGCAGAACTCCTATTAAACAATGGAATTTTCCTGGTTCCTCTCCTACAAATCACAGTCCGCTGCACTTTCCCTCAAAAACCACCCCTGAGGGTTAAGAGACTGCCTGGAAAAGTAATACAAGATATGGAAGTGAGATGGGGATGTCAGAAGGCTGTATTGCATACGGAGAAGTTTCATTCTGTTTCTGCAAGACACGTCTTGATTCAAGCATTTGTTTAGAAATTTCAGCATTTTCCAAACATCTCTATTTTAATGCTTTTCATGTTCATTCTTTATCCACTTTGCTTGCAACACGAAGTTTTTGCCTGATATACAGAAGAGGCTACATATTCACAAACTACTTGTATGTACCCATTAGAGGATGGAAGAGAAATTAAGGTTTACTGATTTTCCTCCAAAAAGTTGCCTTCTGCAAAGGAAAACTAAAAGTACAGTTCTTTGGTTGTTATGAAAAGAGAGAGAAAAGAATTAAAAAACAAAACAAAAACAGTACTGCACAAACCACAAACAATTTATTGTTTAATTCCCATGCTATGCCAGTAAAGAAAGAACCACTCTGGCAAGGCATATTAATAAACCATATAAATGTCTGTTATCTTATTCCAGGAAGAAGTACCATTTTAACAGTCTGGCCATTTTATATACCGCTTTTATTTTCAAATAAATGGTCAGAATGAAAAAATTCTGTTTGGCCTCTAAACTTGGTATGGGAAATCCTCCATTAGTCTCTCTCCCTTCCAAATCAACACCCTGCTCCCAGTAATACCTTTTATATTTGCAATGTCTACATTCAGCTGGTTCAGCTTTTCACATGTCCTTTCCACACATTCATAAACAGATTGCAGTATTTCCTTCGGATCTTGTTCTACCCACCTTGAACAGAAAAGAAGTGCACACACAAAAAGATCAAAATTAGATAGCTGGATTTTGCAACAGACATTATCGATGCAAAATATCATAAAGGATATCTGTTTCTTCTATGACTTTGATGACAATTTATAAACATCAACTTCACTTGCTATCAAACTGCTAAGAAGTAAAGCTTAGTAAATCTTTTCATATTAATATGTCTTTCCAACAACTTAAGAGAAAAGGTTTTGTTCTTACAAAGTAACAGTTTATATTACTAAGCTTTACTTCTTAGTAAACTTTTTCATATTAATATTTCTTCCCAGCAACTTTTTAAAAGTTTTTGTTCTCTCAAAATAACAGCTTATATTGCTTTATACATCTCCTTCAGCATTATGTAAGCCGAAAATGTCAACAGGAACATTTCAGATCTCAGAACACACACTATATACAATGTTCCGAAGATATATTTTCATGCATACTTTTCTCCTCCAGAACCAAAAAAGAAAAATACCCTATGATTTATAATTATTGTGAAAGTCTGATTTCAGGTTAGAAACTATAGCTGCAAACTTTCCAGGAAGAAAAAATGTGAATAATCTGTACTTATATCAAACATTAAATTTTTATTTGTAAAGTGTTATGGGATGGGATTTATAATATCAAAGTTAGCACTATTTCCCCTAATTATTTTGACACAGGTCATATTACATAACATTTCTTTTCTGTAAAAATTTAGAGAATTTAGAGAACACATCTTACTAGGAACAGATTTCTATAACAATTTTGATCAGCAACTAATGAAGAAAAAAATAACTAAATTATTACTGTTCCACCTCAAAGATTGTTGTGCTAAGACTTTAAAAATAAAATAAAACAAAATAAAAATAAAAGGAATGAAGACACAATGAAAAGTGTATTACTGCCAGACGCCAAGATTTCTTTATTCCTACAAATCATTATTCCACATATTCTTAAAAACTAACCAGGAGATACATGTTGGCCAAGAGCCAACAAAGTGTATACAGAACTCTACTGATGAAATGGTGCTTTCTCACCTCCTACCTCTCAGTGCAGCCCTCTGTGCTACAACTTCCAAACAGCACAGATGTGGCATGATGGAGAGAGCTGGAACAAAGACTAAGTATGGAACTGGAAGGGCAATCTGAAAAGTGGAAGTGTATTTCCACTTTCTCATCTGGGGCACGTTTGAATCCACAAAATTTAATCATGGCCTATTACTAAGTGACAAAAAATATTCAAGAATACAAAGAGAAAAACATCATACCCTTCTTTAGGGAATTTCTGCCGAATTTCTACTTGATGATGACTCAGCAATTCAGATGTGTTTGCATTAAAAACCTGTAAACAATAGAACATAAAATTTTCACCAAACCGGTTTGGAAAGCCATAATTAATGGATGTGGCAGATAAAGAAACCTGGCACAATAATCTTAAACACCGACTTGGAAGCAAGTTTCAATGAGGACAGTGACATTAAAAAACAAATTACGCACCCTAACATATGTCATTATTTATTTAGTGCTATGTAGTATATAATAACCACATAGGAGTCTGCCAACTGTTCTGAAAATACAGTTACAAGGAGAGTCTTCACAGATTATGAATTACATGACAGTTTTTGCAATCACATGAAGCAGTTCTACAGTTACATGAAATGCTGATGTAAGAAGTGGTCAAAGGGAAATCACAAATAGTGTCTGAAGTCCAACCCAGATGGAACTATGAACAAAAAGAGCAGCAAAATAAAGATAACTCACATACCGTCTGTCATAAGAGAAAGAAGGACAAAAAAGTAGATGAAGAAGAAACATTGCAACATACAGAGAAATGGAATATAATTATTCATTTGACATAGAAGTGGTAGCTAGCTGTATAATGAAAACATATTATTCCACCTGTTAAATTTGTAGAGATAAGCTTACATCTTTAACCTATTTATGCCGTTAAGAGTTAACAAAGAAAAACTGCCAAGATCAGTATTTAGGCACATTTTATTTTATAACAAATTAGGACAAACATTCTCTCTGGTTCCTTTTCCCAGCTTTCACTATGAAACAGCTTGAAGATGAATGTTAACACTTTTGTCTGTTACGCTTATGAAAATATAGCCACTGTAGAACTGACACTGAACCTAAGCAAGCCAATACAATCCAAGGAGGGGCAACTGTAATCTTGCTTTCATTTCTTCAGTCTATTAAAATAAAGATGAATAAGAATGTGCTTTGCTACTCATCTGAAATACTGCAGGCTTGTCTGACCCAATCCTTACAAAATTATGATATAATCACTAATACAATTTGTCAATCTGAAGTTTAGAAAGTCACTATTGAGACTAAATATTCCTCCAACACATTAATTTGAAAAACCACATTGACTTTATGGGAAGGTTTTTCTCATTTGTTTTTATACCAACACTCTGGGGTTCTTGTGTGTACATCACTTTTTAAATTCGTATTCTATAAATATTTTATACCCAGCTTTTGAAATACAACATGACTGAGAAAAACAGACTGAAAATAACCTAAATCCACACAAAACTATACGAGATCCTGGCCTTTTCATTTATCACACCATAGTCAATTTTTAGAAAAGAGTTTTAATGGTATACAACTCCGTAATAAATATATACAGATGGTGTGAAAAATTTCTGCTTCAGATTAGGAGGCCGCACTCAATCAGAATAAAATACCAGTAGGCTAGGTAGACAAACGATTTAAGGCAGCTTCTTATATTCCTATCTAAATAAATCATTGCAGGAAAGAAGTGCATTGGAAATCTAAAATACTGTTGTTCTTTCATTGTAGTAGTTGCTTATAAAGATGCCTTTTTCATTCATTGAGTTTCACTTTATCCTTCCCAACTTTCCATAAACATTTGGTGGTTAGATATGCAGACACCTGTTCATCTTGTGTACATAATAGAAGTAGGAACAGAACCATCCAATTTTCCTCCTTGAGCCCCACAAAGTACATGAGAGTATCCAGAAGGCTAATTGGTAATGCTCACATACACATGCATAGGCCAAACTTACAGATAGGTAAAGTATCTTCCTCATTCTACAGCATACCTTCTGGCACCCCACGATAATCCCTATAATTTCCTAAATTCTTTTTTCTCCTATATAGTTTGTTATTCTTCAAAAAGCAAGTACGAGGCTGTAGCTGCCCACTATTTTTGTTTTCTAAAAATTCTTCTTGGCCCAGATATATTATTGAAAATAATGACAACAGTACGGGAAAATATTTGTTTGAAAGGGTACCAGTTCTCTAACGAGAAATTCCCTGTTTTTATTTTAATTTTTTTAAGAAGGGGTAATAGAGGGTGGGTAGACAGCAGTTGTGGTGCCCATGGACACCATGTTGGGGATTCCACTCATAGAAAGTAGGGATCTTCTGTGTAGCATTATGGCCTTATGTGTGAAGCTCTCTTCCTAGATTGGGTTGAGATGGCTGACTGTTGACCCTAGATAGCAATAAAAATGATATTGCTTTGTTTTCAGTGAGTAAGCACATTCAGATTTTAGAAAGTCCTCCTGTTTTGTTACAGTGTATGTATGATACTGCTTAAAGTCATTTTTAAATGTTGTTATTTCACTGTTTCAATAATTTGATTGTAGATTGTTTCAAGCACTCATTGATTGGAGGAGTGATCTAGAAATACAATCAATAAGTAACTAAACTCATGGTGTAAAATTCTAGGTCATCAGCAAACAATTTAGATTTGCATGCCTTCATTACTAAGCACTCATAACTTTCACTACACTAACATCTGGTGAACCACAACTGATTTTTCAATGCAGATTTCATTGCAGACAATATTTCACTGCAGATAATATTAGGGAGGAAAAACTCACTTCCAGCCATGGTTTTGAATTTGATTGGCCGGCTGAACCTCGAACCATGGTGAGTCATCGATAAACTTCCTTATCTACAGGTTTTAATAAGCCATAGTATGGACCTGTCTCACCAGTGGAAACAAAGTATCTTGTTCAGAATGTGTCAACATATAAACACTGTAAACACTTCAAAGAGCAACAAGCTTAACAACCTATTTTATTTTGACACAGGAAATAACAGCATAACAAAACATTAGCTATTGAAAATACTGATGGAAGACAAAATTAAGTGTCTCATTATGGGTCTGTTTTCTTGTTGCATTCTTGTTATTGTGCATCTGAATGCAATTTGGAGATGCAAGGGCACTATTAAGAAAAGAAGATTTAGGAAAATGCCAACACTGTGTCACTGCTTTGAACACGTGTCGTTTCTATGTTATATAGTGATGGAGGGAGCTCTGTATGTTGGTTTCTGACCTCGTTAGGGGTTGTTGTTGTGTGCCTTAAAAATTGTTTCTGACTTACAGCAACCCTAAGGCAATCCTGTCATGAAATTTTCTTGGCAAAATTTGTTCAGGGGGGCTTGCCAATGTCTTCCTCTGAGACTGAGAAAGTGGGACTTGTCCAAGGTCACCCAGTGGGTTTCCATAGCTAAGCGGGGATTTGCATCATGGTTTCCACAGTCATAGTCCAATGCCCAAAACACTACACCACCCTGGCTCCTAATGGACAGAAGCTCCCAAATCAAGCCTCCAAAGGTTTAAACAGCACAGACATAAAAACAGGCAAGCAGAAAGAGGGAGCCTCCAAACACAACTGAATGGTCTATGGCACCACAGAATTTTATAGAGCTGCCATGTTTCAAAAGTAGAAGAACCCAAAGATGTAATCACAGGCCTTATCTACATAATTATACATTTCAACTTGAAAACAGACTCAGCAAGATCTGTATTTGACACCCACTCTTACTGAATCAGTAACAGGGGCCTAGTTTGCAGTAACTCTAATAAGTCAGTTATATCACTGTGGGTATACAATTAAGATGACAGAAGTCTACTAATGCTTTCCTGCTCCATGCAGATCCTATCTCAAACTTGTTGAGATGTCAGAATCCAACATGAGGTATTCTTGCTCAGATTTGTTCACATGGAGTTTGTCTTTGCCTTCCTACGAGGCTAAAAGAATGTGACTTGCCCAAGGTCACACAAGTGGATTTCCATGTCTGAGTGAGGAGTCGAACCTTGTCCTGTAGCATTGTAGTGCAATACTCAAATCATTCCGGTCCTCGTGGATAATTTATAAGACATGTTGTAAAAAGAAATTACTTATGAATCATTTTAATTCTCTTTACCAAGCTTCCTTATAGACTTTCTTTCTTCTTTTTAGCTAATGTAACCAACAGCCTGGCTTCCAAACTTCAGAGCCTTTTAAAGGGTAGATGTTTCCCAAGAGTTCTTAATAGTTGTTAATCATTATCTACGAGTGCATTCAACTTATTTATCTCTGACTTCAGAGGAGCAAGAGTCACACCTAGATTTTTTCCAGGAAGATGCTCTTTCAGGACACCAGGTACTGTCTGTTTTTTCCTGCCCAGGAAGGGGAACAACTTTTAAAAACAAACAAGCTAACTGAAGACTAGTCTTCAGGGAAGCAAGTTCCCCATCAAAGTCAATCTTTCTCCTGTCACTGCTGTATTTTGAAGCAGGCTACTTGTTAAATCTAACAAGAGGTGACCTGAAGGACAATGAAACAAAGAAAATGAAGTAACAGAATGAAATAAACTAATACAATGAAGTAACAAAAAAAAAAGATGAAAGCTTTGGAGTTATCATTTACAATGACTATATTTACATTTACAGTGACTATATTTAAGGTGCAATTTTACTCTTCTCACCTTTGCTGTTGACTGCTGTCCACAATGTTTTTGAGTACTGTTTATCTATACTCATGCCATATTGTTTTATTACATACCAAAGAGCCTCGGAGCACAAACTCAAACAGAAAAAACAAGAAACCTGGCATTCTCAGTTTGTCCTCTTTGATTTCTTAGGCTTAACTGTCTCCACTGATGAAAAAGAGGACTTCCACTACTTTGCCTATTATATCCAGAAGTTTCCTTTCAATCTCAAGGCATTCTAACGCCCTTGAGTGTCAGGCAGGTTGGTATAAGCTCGCCAACATTACATATATTGGCCACTCTGTTTTTCAGGGAGTCCAGCAAATCAACACCATCAAGGCTCTGTATCTCATGGAAAAGAAAACTTCCAAGCGAACTGGTTAAGGAAATGACATTTAAACTTCAGTGAATCGATTCTCCATGGATAGGCTTACACCAGATTGTCCACTGAGACCTTTGCCTGGCCTTAAGACATATTTTTGACACCTTCAAGTGCAAAGACCATCCTTTCTTTAGAACTTGAGTCACTTGTAAGAGGACACTGATTTTTTTTCAGGCCTCACTAACGGAGCTTTGTAAACTTTTCTACCCCTTTTACTCCTTCCCACAATCTTCCAAAGATCGATCATATTGGGCAGTCACAATCCTTGCTCACAAAAATGTCTTTAGTCAGACTTCGCCTGACCAGCATTAAATTATACCAGCCACCCAAAGCCTCTCAGCTAAGGCCCTTTTCTGCTGTTCCAAACCAGAACTCCTTCAGCTCCCATGTGTAAGCTGAGTTCAGGCTTGAGATATTCTTCAGGCAGCTCAAAAGAACTCAACTGATAGAACACAGAAGTAACATATGCACTTATTTCTTGCCATGATGCAGGACACATACCTCTATTCTTTATCAACCTCTACTGTTGCCATTCTGCAGTTTCTTCAAGCATGTCTTGGAGGTTGGCAGCTAAAAGCAATAACAAACTTTGCCTCACTGAGATATATGGCTTCCCACCAAGCAACTCAACTAGCTATATAAAGTTTTAATCAAGTATTTGTTGAAGCAAAACTAGGATGTTCTAGCATTGCTGTTTCCTTGTCACTGTTTTTTGGGGACTTTGTTTTTTGTGTTGTTATTGGGATGGTTTATCTACTAGCTATCTTTTTTCTAGGCAGTTGCAACTCTGTTATATATGTACACAAGCTTATCAGGCAGTAAAGCTTTCTATTCTGATGTATAAGACTCTCTCTGGACAAAGGAAGCAAAGCAGGAAAAAGGTACAGTACTCTGGCTCTGGAAATATAGACTAACCATTAGAGGAGAGGATTCTGCTAGGAAATAATTATGAGACACGATCTGGGGAATCTAATAAACATAAAAATTTTATTTATTATGATTTTAAAATACATTTTGATCTTGTTTGCAAAATAGCCAAAAAAATCTGTATCATGGAAAGCAGAATACACTTATAAATATAAATGATTATAACATTATAAATTATATACACTGTACTTATAACAATTTGTATATAGAATCTGTATGCATAATGGCATAACAGTCTCTGATCCGAGACAACACATAAATGAAAATTTGCATACTCTCTAAACTTCATGTTGTTAAGGAGAAATGTGCACTTGTACAGGATAAAGTGCACATTTGTACTGGAGGGTACAAGTATTAAATTACAAGTATTAAATTAGAAGGGCCAACTGAGTAAAATGTCAAGTTTGAAGAGTTTAAAGAGTAGGGGATCTCTCTGACATACTGCTCACTGAATAATGCCGTTCACTAGCCAATCCTTGACAATTTCTCCACATAGCTTAACTCAGAGATACCAGGGAGAAATTATGTAAAAGTTGTAGAACACTTTATAACCAAGTTACAGCTGTGACAATATGGAAGAATTCAGAGACATAGCTGTGTTAGTCTGGACCAGCATGTAAAGGGATCTTGCAGCACCTTTGAGCCTAATTTAGAGACAGACACTGGCAGCATAAGCTTTGGTAGACTTAAATCTACTTCATCAGATGCAGACATAAAAATGGAATATAAGATCATCAATACTATAAAGTACTTATTGCGCAGAGACACATTTCTGTAGAATTCTCTGAAGATGTCACAACATGAGAGTTAATTAAGATACGGAGGGAGGATTTAGCATATATTTAGTCTCAAATAAAGGCTGTAGTAGTAATAGGCAACAGATTTTTTTTATATGGATGTAAAATAATGACCAACTCATCCTTTTACCTCATACCAAATTGAAAGCCTGCACAAAGAATCTACCAAAACATTAAAACATCTACTGTAGGATTACTACTCTTTTTTTTCTTTATTTTTTGTGCTTCCAGTGTATTAGGTTCCTTTTTATACACATCTCTACCTTACCAGCAGTAGGGACTTTAGACTGTCCCTGAAAGCTATTTGCCTTGGCATGCTTTCGTAACTTCTGGTACAACAAGATTCCTGAACTTTAGCCAAATCTTGTATGACCTTATGCTCTGCTTAAAAAAAAGAGGGGGGAAGGAGATGTGGTATGATGAAAGACTAGAAGATGATGCTTAGAAAAGAAATGAACAGAAGGATTTGACTAAAAGTCTTTTTAAGTCTTCTGGCCTTTAAGACTATTTATCTCTGGGGATATCCATTCAGATATAGTGACAGTCCCCAAAACTTCCACACCTAGGCAGGAACAATCAATGCACAAAAGTCCAAGCAAAGTTCAATCTGTTTTATGTATGCATCATGC
Organism: Ctenosaura bakeri; assembly: GCA_948474755.1. Lineage (NCBI taxonomy): Eukaryota > Metazoa > Chordata > Lepidosauria > Squamata > Iguanidae > Ctenosaura > Ctenosaura bakeri. The sequence goes on along the minus strand of CAOLHI010002561.1, from coordinate 163,145 downwards.
AAGGATATATGAAGTATTTCCAACTTCAGTGGGATATTCCGAAGTATGTGTACATAGAACTGAAACTACAAAATGTGATTCAGTAACTGTGATCTTAAAGGGGACAAACTTTGTTGTTGTTGTTGTGTGCCTTCAAGTCATTTTGGACTTATGACATTATCATGGAGTTTTCTTGACAGGATTTGTTCAGAAGGTGTTTGCCCTTGCCTTCTTCCGAGGGTGAGAGATTGTGACTTACCCAAGGCGATCCAATGGGTTTCCACAGATAAGCAGAGATTCAAACCCTGGTCGCCAGAGTTGTGGTCCAATGCTCAAACACCACATCATGCTGGCTCTCAAACTTTGTACATATATATTAAACTACTATATTTATTTTGTCTACCAAAGGGCATTCTTTTTTCGCTTATGAGGCTCAAATAGGCCACCAGCAGTCTCTTAAATGCAACTACAAGCAATGAAGACTGATCTTTGGATGAAGCAAGAAACACGCATTCCCTGGGGCACTTTCACAATGGAACTACCTTGGTTAGGCAATTCAGTACAACTCTGGCAGTGCAGGAAATGAAAAGAATATCACTGAGGGAAGTTTCCAGACTTTACAAACGTATTGCTTTCCCAGTGGAACCACACTATTCAATAACTCACAGGCTTTCCAGTGGTTTTCAACCTTTGGTCCTCCAACTTCTTTGGACTTCATCTCCCAGAAACACCCATCAGCATGGCCCATGGTGAGGGATACTGGGGGCTGGAGTCCAAAACATCTGGAGAACCAAAGGTTAAGAAGCCCTGCTTTAGACGATCTAGTGATACGGTACCAAAGTGATTTACAACTAAAAAGCTCAGAGATATCATCAGCATAAGATCCTGGACTTCAGAAACGTGTCACACTCTCTGTCCCCCTCTATTCCTTTTCATACCCCATAAAGATCTAAACGGCATAGCAAGGAAAAGCAGCACCTGTTGCAGAAGCTGGGGAGCTTGTGGCCCTCCAAATGTTGCCAGATTGCCATCTCATCATTATTCACCGTTGGCTGCGCTGGGCAGAACTGATGAGAGATGCTGTCCAACAAAATCCAGAGAGTCACAAGTTACTTTCTCTAAGCTATATAGAGAAATAATCCTCCCGTTCCAAGAGAAGCCCGTTCCTCTCTCCATCCTATCTGGGGTGCAGAATACCTGGTTCTCCGCAGAGAGACAAATACGACAAGCCTTCCGTGCATCTGTTGGCCATTTCCGCACTAGGCTGTTAGAGCGCGATGATTCCACTTTCAACCTCCTCTGGAATCCTGGGGTTTGCAGTTTCGGGAGGGGCCGGCCGGCCCCTCCCGCAACTGCAAACCCCAGGATTCCAGAGGAGGTTGAAAGTGGAATCATCGCGCTATAACAGCCCAGTGCGGAAATGGCCTCAGTCAGGAGAGAGAAGAATCTGGCGCCTGTACACTTGCGCAGGCAGCGCCTCATTGCTAAGGAAAGAAGAGCCACCGAGCGGGCACATCCCCCGCCCGGCTCTCCCCCCTCGGCCCCCGCGAAGCCCACCCTTCTCCGCACACGCTCACCAAGGACAGCCCCCCTCCCGTCCCCGCTCTACCGCTCCCGCAACCCTTCCCCCCGCCCCCCCGGGGAGGCTCATTCCGTTCCTCGCTTGCGCTTACCAAGAAGCGCGTGGAGCTGGTCCCTTGGTCGACGGCCCCCACCAGCGGGCCCAAGGCCCCCGCCTGAGCCGCCGCCGCCGCCATGTGGGGAGCCGCCCGTCCGCGCGACCCTCGCTCGTCTCCAAGGCGACCCCGCGACGCCCGTTAGGAAGCCGCTCAGCGCCCTCGCGCTCGCCCGGCCCGGCACCCTTTGCGATCTGAGGCAACCGCGCGCGGCTCCTTAGCTGAAAGGCGGGGAAAGGGGGCGCTGGCCAACACGCCGCCAATCAGGGCGCGGGGGAGGCGGGAGGAGAAGGGGGCGGGGTTTCCCACGAGCCACAGGAAATGGGTGAAAGGTTTGGAAACAGAAGAGTAGCAGCAGCGGCGGCGGCGGCGGCGGCGGCGGCGGGGGGGGGGACCCGGTTGGTCATGTGTCCCAGCCCCTTGACGTATCTGGAGCTCTTCCGCTTTCGGCGTCCAACCCTCCCCCCGCTGCGCACTGGCTGCTGCGGTGCCAACGGAGCCTGAGGACTGACCCTGGAAGCAGAGCAGGTGGTTGATGACGAGGCCCGTGACGCAACAGTCGCACGCGGGCGGGGTTGGAACGCGCAGCCTCCGCCGCTGCTTCCTCAGCCCTCTGTTGCGAAGCAAGGAGTCGCCCTGGACTCATTGCAACGCCGGTCGATAAGGTGGCGGGAGAAGAGGGAGGCTGCCCTGCACGTGGGTGGACTCTAGCCGGGAGCCACGGCTCTGAGGCGGAGCAAGACCTGGGCCCCTTCCGCACCGCACTGTTATAGCGCTTTTATTCCACTTTCAACCTCCTATGGAATCCTGGGGTTTGCAGTTCAAAAGAAGGGCCTTTAGAATCCTCAGCCAGAGAGCTCGTTGGCCTCAGCAAACTACAAGCCCCAGAATTCCACAGGATGTTGAAAGTGGAATGATAGCGCTATAACAGTGTAGTGCAGAAAGGCCTATAAACAGGACAGTCGGGAAAAAAGGGGGGTGTATTGGAGGACTCTTGTTGATAGGATCGCCATCAGTCGAAGTTGCCCTCGGTCCCACTGTACTTGCTTGGCTAAAGCTGGCCAAGCTGGGAGGTTTTCGCACATGAAGTAATGCGGATAAAAAGGCTAGTTTCTTATTTTTTAATTTTAATTTATTCATTTGTATCCCGCCTCTCCATATGGATCGAGGCGGCGAACAACTTACAAATAGCATCTATTTCGAAACATTTCTATACATGCCCCCAACAAGCTGGGTACTCATTTTACCGACCTGCGGAAGGATGGAAGGCTGAGTCAACCTTGGAGCCCGGCAGGATCGAACTCAGAACCTTGTGGCTTGCAGTACTGGCATTTAACCACTGCGCCACCCTGTGCACGGTTTTCTAGGCGTATGTGGCCTACTGAAGTGAGTGAGGCTTAACGTTTGGGCCCACACTCACTAGATTGCAATCCAATTTCTGAGCAAGTGGTTTTTGTATTGTAGCAGAAACATATAGTAAAGTCCTGTCTTACCTTTGGACCTTGCAGGATAAAACAATTTCCTATTTACTGTTGGAGACCAAAAACAGCAGCAAGGATCTTTGGAAAACAGGAGTAGGAAATGATACATATTTGCTGCTTCAGGGGTGAAACTGGCGGCGTCACACAATGGTGTTGCACAAGCAAAGGTGCACCATGGAAAAGATCCTCTTCCCAGGCATGACCCCATTAACTTTTGGTGACAGATATAGTGCAGCAGGTCTTTGGGAAAGCACCAACATTTTCTGACATCATCTGCTAGAACGGTAATGTAAAATATACAGGGCAATCCTATAAGCATCTATCCGGAAGTTAGTACCACTGGATTTAATAGGATTTGCTCCCAGTAAGTGAATATAGGACTGAACGGAGGGTGTAGTTCTGTGCCCACTTGTATTTTGGATAAAGTCCAATTAGATTTGGTACTGACTGAATAGACATATAATACTCTCTCAGTTTCTCTCTCTCTTTATATATATATATACACACACACACACACACACACACACACACACAATGTATATATAATATATATATAGATAGATAAAATAGCCTTTTTGTCACAACAAAACTGAGAGCAACAAGAGGCCTCAGTACTATATAATGTGATACAGCAGTAAAAAAAAAAGAATCAGTGTGTTTCTTTTTTGAAAAAATGTCAGAATGGATACTGCCAAGCTGTGCAAAATGTATCAGATTCTATGATTAAAAACTTACCTGCCTATTAAGAGAGAGAAATGTTCATTTTTAATCCAGAGCAGGAGTAAAGCCAGGAGAATACAGAGACTGGCTTTCTCTTTTGTTGTGTGTAATTTTTTTTTAATGGGATCATTATGAGGACAGTTGTCTGCTTAACAAGCACAGACAATAGGCTTTCTGTTCATTTTTTCAGGGAACACACAAGTAGATGTACTTAAGCATAAGACAGGCTAATAAAAGCCTATTTTTATTCCAGCAGTGTGATGACACACCCAACCCTTTTTCTGAATTTAAAAATACCTTGATACTAATATTAAATATTAACAAAGAAAACTATCATTATTTAATTATAATTCAGGGAGTTTGTACTTGGACTTTAAAATAGTAATTTCAATGATTGTAGGCAGAGTTGGATGGCTAAGACTGAAAATCTGAAAGACACTAAGTTCAAGAGAACATTTTTGTTAACAAAAGAAAAAGATACTTCATTCCAGCTTGGTAAATGTACAGGTGAAGCCTCTTTTTCCATAGGGGCCAAAGAAGCCAAGGTAGAATTGTCTATAAGATGCAAGGTCATCATCATGTGTTCCTAGCAAGCCTAATTTTATATCTATCATGTCTTTTGCAAACTTTTCTGCTTTGACCCTAGTCCTCAAAAGGTCACCAGGGTTATAAGTCCAACAGCTTATCTTCTATCCTACCAACGTTGGAAGCACAAGTCAATTTGATAAGCTCAAGTTTGGGTATATAAATAGCTCCTGGCTCACTGTCTGCTATCTTTGACTCAGACAAACCTTACAAACAATTTACTTCCACAAGAGATATATAAACTCTTTTCTGCTTTCCTGCTTTCTTTGTTGAAGAGACACCCCTTTGCCTTAGCCATCAGTACAGTCAGAGCTGTGCATAAACATTAGATACTGCTAACATCTTGTCTTCATTATCCTCACTTTTCTGAGGAGTCCAGACAACTTTCCCTCTTCATTTTTCTATCATGTCACTGATTGGTTCCAGAGAAGGAAACATTTTCCTGTTGTGTTCGTTGCTTATGGACCCAGTTGCAATACCAGTGTCTTTCCCCTGCCATTCGCTATCACCCATAACATGCCTTCTTTTCAGTGCCAGGACTTCTCTCTCATGCTAATTAATAACACCATTATATGTCTGTAATATATATGTTTATGTATACAGTATTTATAATGCATTCTGTGCTATTAGTATTTTTGAATGACTTTTGGTCTTATGAATATATTTATAGTTTAATTCTTTCCAGTCAGTTACTCGTTGGTTAAACATCAGTGTTTTTAACCTTTGAACTTTCCTTTGCAATTAAGGTGTCATGTTTTATGTTTACAAAGTTTTCCTCCAAGTATCAGTGTTGCATGTATGCATATAAACATTCAAGCATGTTGAATGTCACACTTGTTAATATTTCCCATGATGGTCCTGTAAAGGAACTTCCACAAATGTACCACAGAATTGTTGGGTACTGTGGGAATTTTGGGGTACTAGGTAGCAGTGAGTGGTGACTTGAGGAGCGTAGAGCTTATAACCCCCACTTACTTTACCCTGGTGCTAGAAGTAATAAGTTAGAAATAAGTAGTTACTGTCATTGATTATTTGGTCCAGTAACAAAAGAGCAACTATATTACGTTATAACTGTAATTAAACCAGCAATAATTTCACTCCTTTTGTAATGCTTAAACAACTTTTATAGTTACTGACATGTGACTAAAAGACAGAGAAGAAATATCACACAGTTCAAGTGCTGGCTCATTCTTTCATGTGAGTTTTATTCTGTATCACCTGTAACTGGCTTATAGTTTAAAAGAGCCCCCTCTGATATTAATGTCACATCTCTAAATGCATACATTTTTTGATGTTCTGTAGAACCTTATCAGGATTTTCTCATGTTTTCCTGGCACACAGTTTGAAAGCCATTGATGTAGCTGATCCACATATAATTAACCAGCTGGCCAGCTATCTCTCACAATACAAAGCTGCTCCAAATATAAGGCAAATAAGGTATAAAACTAATATCTTATAGCCAAGCAAAAATTACAAGGTAGGTTTGAGTTTTAATGCAAATCCAGCTTTTGTACTTCTGCATGGCAACTAATAATTCATGCAACCAGTTTTCCATGTACACTGTGCAAAGAAATGGAGAAACAGCACCTGTCCACACCATGAGTAGTTGTGTGTATGTCTATGCACATGAACACAAACTGATTGCTTCCCATAAAACTCTATTAAGTACATTCTTCTGTATTTGCTTGATTTTTGCTGCCTCATTTGATCTTGGCGTAAAGCAAACAGTGATTGCACAAGGATTATTTTTACATTATGGAAACTTTCAATACAGAATAGATCCAGGAATAGATTCTGGTTGTCATCCGGCCATATAATGCTGTTGTCATGCCAATGAGATTATGCTTATTGCCTGAACAAGAATATTGTTTTCCTGTTGAAAGGCCTGATAGGCTGTATGGCTGGCATAAAGCAGTGCTAATCTTTAGTTGTGTAACTTCTAAATTAGGCCAATTCCCAAGCACAGTAGCTCTAGTAATCTGCAGGAATAGTGAGTGAGTTTATACCTCACTCTGGAATTACTCAAGTTTAACCAGTGGTTCTCAGGAATATGTACATACAGTATCTTACTTCTCTAATCAATCAATATTATTAATAGTTTGAAACTATTAGTGCAACACACATTTTATATTTAAAATACATTTTTTTTTACTGATATTAGGTCTCTTGAGTTGTTAATCTGCTAGGTTAGCTGAGGTGCTGCTTCTCTCTTTTATTGATTGTTGACATATCTTTTGTTGTTTTAATATGTTGGCTTTACTATAAAATACCTTTTCCATGGAAAGTCACAAACAGGGGTCCTATCCTACTCCAAAATATACAGCTTTGGGATAGAAAACCATTACTTTTTTAAAAGTGTTTTCATTACAATAGTCCCCCCCTCAAACTGGGGTGTTCACCTGTTCCTTGTGGTCCATGGAGATGGGATGAGTCAGATTGGAGTAACCTCTTGCCCCCAAATGAACATTCTGGATTAGAATAGGCAGTAGGGGAAGAACAGGGCAAAAGGCGTAGGCAAAATAGGAAGAGAAAACCAACAAAAACTGAAATCCCTTTGTTATGCTCCACTGTCAGAACTATGCAGGTTTAGGCAGTGGTTGCAAGCACAGCAGCTGTGAAAGAATTCGGACAGAGGGAAAATCTAGCAGATTTTGTCTGCCTTCCCTCCTTACCACTGTACAACTGTGCTAAAAACAAAACAAAAAAACTATCACTAGTGTAACACACCAACAGGATTCCAGGCATAGTTATTAGTTCTTCGCAGACAGATGCCTTTCACCTTCTTTCCTATTCCTATACTACAAAATGTAATTAATGTATTATTTAAATTTTCGGTCAGCCCAGCATGGGTCAAATAGACATCCAGGTCACATGCATAGATAAAATGTTGAACAAAGAATGCTCCATGTGGGACATTTGATACTCATTATAGTCTTGGCCAGAAGTTTCAAAGATCTCATTTCCTAATAAGAATTCTTGATCTTAATGTCTCTTCTTGTATAGTTGTTTTTCCCCCCTACCTTATTCACCAATGAATTATGTTCCAGAATGAAATTTACTAAAAGTGTTTTTCAGAATCATAAAATAGCATTTGCATATAAAGTGGACAGCAGCTGTAGTTTCATTCTCATTTTTATGTTGTCATTAAGCACAATTTCTCAATTTTATTAATATAGAATTCTGGAAATTATTCTTTGTCCATTGTAAAAATCTTGAGCAACCCCCCTTTTTTTTAAAAAAAAAATCTTACTAATTTATTCCTGCAGCAATGAATGCTCACACTTTCATGTACATGCTGTGAAAGCAATAAAGGCATTGTATTGTCTTATATATTACACTCATTTACAACTTAGCCTCATGCATCCATTGCTTTAGTTCCATATTATAAAAGATTAATAAGAAGTTGGTTACATTCTGAAATTAATGATATGGAATACATATTCCAAGGAATGGCTGTAACAGAAACGCCCATTTGAAAATAGCCAGATTGTAATTCAGGGTCTCATTAATTGTGAAATAATACAATAGAGTTTTTTATCTTTCGGAAAATGACTGAGGGATGGGAAGGGACTGTAGAATAGCAAGGAAAGCACCAGGAAGAATCAGCAGAATGGTTAAAATGATAGGGAGAATGCTACTGCTTTGGGCAGAGTTGCAAAGAATCAAGTGGAGGAATAGGACCAATGCTATGACAAATAGTTTCTGTTCCAAAATTAAACAGGATGAGAAATTTGAGATCTTTGCAAGAACACCTGTCATCCCACAAACTGATTTAGCTGTCCCTGAGAAGTGTCTTTACCTAAGACTATTTTAACTATTAATTTCTTTATTATAATATTTCTTTTCTAATAAATGCTATTTAATTACAAAAGGCATAAACAATAAATGCTGATACCATACTGACCTTATACAAACCTGTGATGTGACACATTTGGAATACTGTGTATCGTTCTTGTCATGGCCTTGGAATTTCGGGGGGGGGATCTTAAGCTTCCCACAGATTATGCTGGGGATGTGTAAAAATGGACCCCCAAGCTGAGCTCCTTCTGGAATTATTAATAGGACATGTACTAAATGATGTTGCATTTAAGAAAGTGAAATGACCTCCCTCCAAGAAAAATGAAGGATACATGCAATCTATAGTATGTACAGTTACTTGGGAGTAAACTGCATTGAACATATGAGGGGGCTTGCAAGTAGACATTGTGCTTGTAAAAGAGTTTATCATCAAGGTAGATTGAACTATAACAGACAGGAGAAGTCTTTTTTTCCCCTTGCCTGGACTGTGCTCACAGGCACTGTGATAGTGTTGTGATGGACCAAATGAAGATTTCAAAGCTCAGCTTGCTGCATACCTTTTTTTTTATTTTTGGCGGTGGAAAATCTGAAGAAGAAGGCCTACTACAACATCATGTCTCAGAGTCAACTCTGAGTGAGTAGTGTCCACAAAATATTTTCTGGAGTTAATTTCTCTCAACACTAAATCTAGGGCTTTGGGACATTATTGGTTCAAATGTGAGTCATAGAATCAGAGAATTGGGCCATCTACTCCAGTCTCCTGTCATACAAAAATCCGTTGCTAAAGAATCCCAGAGAGGCAGCCACCTTCTGCTTAAAAACTTTCCACACAGGAGAGTATGTCCCCTTATGAAACAGTTCTCTGAGTGATATTGTTGGGGATGATATACAAAGAAGAAGGCTTTATTGTACATTACTGTCTTATGCATAAGCACTTAGTCAGGGATGGGTATTATCTCTTTTCGGATGTTGTTTGACTGCAGCTCTCAACATACCTCACCATGGGTTGTACTGGCTCATGATTCTGGGACTTGTAGTCCAACAACATCAGGTAGGTGGCATAATTTACTTCTTTGTCTTAGTATTTCCAGAATTTAATATTCATTAAATTGGGTGGATAAGGATGAACAAATTGAAATGATCCGGAAAAGATGGAGATGCTTCTGGTCAATTAAAAGGCAGATCAGGGGAGGGGTTATGCTCCCCTTGAAAAGAGGTCTGCAGCTTGGGTGTGCTTCTGGATTCAACTCTGAGTCTGGAAGCTCAGGTTTTAGAGATGGCAAGGAGTGTATTTGCACAGCTAAACGTTGTGTGCCAGCTGTACCCATTACTTGAGAAGTCAGATCTGGCCTCAGTGACACATGCCTTAGTTACATTCAGGTTGAATTACTGTAATAAACTCTATGTAGCTGGTCTAAAGAGTTGCTGCCAGCTGGGGCTGGCTATAGAGAACACATAACTCCCTTGTTGCAACAGCTTCACTGACTGCTGGTCCACTTCTGGGCACAATTCAAAGTGCTGTCTTGACCTATAAAGCCCTATATGGCTCAGGTCCAAGTCATTTGAAGGACTGTATTCTGCCTTACTGACCAGGCTGTGCTGTGAGATCTGCTGGGGAGGCCCATCTCTCTGTCTCACCACCTGCATAGATACATAGAATCATAGAGTTGGAAGAAACCCCAGAGGCCATCGAGTCCAACCCCCTGCTATGCAGGAACACCCATCAAAGCATTCCCAACAGATGGCCATCCAGCCTCTGCTTAAAAACCTCCAAAGAAGGAGACTCTACCACACTCCAAGACAGCATATTCCACTGCCAGACAGCTCTGACCATCAGGAAGTTCTTCCTGAGGTTCAAGTGGAATCTCCTTTCCTGCAGCTTGAATCCATTGCTCCTTGTCCTAGTTTCTGGAGCAGCAGAAAACAAGCCCACTCTCTCCTCGACATGGCATTCCTTCAAATATTTAAACATGGCTATCATGCCCCTTCTTAACCTTCTCTTCTGCAGACTAAACATACCCAGCTCCCTAAGCCATTCCTCATACGGTATGGCCACCAGACCCTTCTCCATGTTGGTCACCCTCCTCTGGACACACTCCAGATCGTCAATATCCTTCTTGAATTGAGGTGCCCAGAACTGGACACAATATTCCAAATGAGGTCTAACTAGTGCAGAATAGAGTGGTACCATTACCTCCCTTGATCTAGACGCCATACTCCTATTGATGCAACCAAGAATCGCATTGGCTTTCTTGGCTGCCTCATCACACTGCTGACTCATGTTCAGCTAGCGATCAACTAAGACTCCTAGATCCCTTTCACATGTACTGCTATTCAGCCACTCCCCCCATCCTGTATTTGCACATAGCATGTTGTTTTGTTTTTTTGTTTTTTTTGCCTAAGTGTAGGACTTTAGATTTCTCTTTGTTGAAATTCATTTTGTTAGCTTTGGCCCAGCTCTCCAACCTGTCAAGGTCATTTTGAAATTTGATCCTGTCCTCTGGGGCATAAGCAACTCCTTCCAATTTGGTGTCATCTGCAAATTTGATCAGCATTCCCTCCATTCCTTCATCCAAGTCATTGATGAAGATGTTGAATAGCACTGGGCACAGGACAGAACCCTGTGGCACTCCACTAGTCACTTCTCTCCAGGATGAAAAGCAGCCATTGGTGAGCACCCTTTGGGTTCAGTCGGTCAACCAGTTACCAATCCACCTAACAGCAGCACTGTCCAGCCTGCATTTTACTAGCTTCTTTGCAAGAATGTGATGGGGAACTTTGTCAAAGGCCTTACTGAAGTCAAGATATGCTATGTCAACAGCATTCCCTTAATCTATCAAGCTTGTAACCCTATCATAAAAAGAGATAAGATTAGTCTGGCATGACTTATTTCTGAGAAATCCATGTTGACTTTTAGTGATTACGGCATTGCTTTCTAAGTAATTACAAACTGACTGTTTAATGATATGCTCTAAGATCTTTCCTGGTATTGATGTCAGGCTGACCAGGCGATAATTATTTGGATCCTCTTTTTTTCTCCTTCTTGAAGATGGGGATGACATTTGCCCTCCTCCAATTGCTGGGATTTCTCCTCTTCTCCAAGAGTTCTCAAAGATTATTATTGCAAGTGGTTCAGAAATGACTTCTGCCTGTTCTTTTAATATCCTTGGATGTAATTCATCTGGCCCTGGAGACTTGAATTCATCTGATTTATCCCAATATTCCTGTACTACTTCTTTACTTATTCTGTGCTGCATTCCCCCCTTTCCTCACCTGCTCCCCATCTCCCAGGTTGGGTACTTCTATCCTTTTGGGAGAAAACTGAGGCAAAGAAGGTACTAAGTAGTTCTGCCTTCTCACTCCCCCCCCCATTATTAATGGGTCACCTTCTCCGTGTTGTGATCCTATCATTTACTTGTTTTTCCTTTAAATGCGGACATATCTTAAAAAAGCCCTTTTTATTGTTTTTGATGTCTCTGGCAACCTGAGTTCATTCTGCTCTTTAGCTTCTCTGTCTTTCTCCCTACATCTCCTGGCTATTTGTTTGAATTTCCCTTTGGTGGTTTCACCACTCTTCCATTTCCTGTACGTGTTTCTTTTAACACTTAGCTTAGCTGAGAGTTCTTTAGTCAACCATTCCGGTTTCTTTAGAGACCTGCCATTTTTCTTCCTTATTGGCACAGTTTTCAATTGTGCCTTTAGTATCTCACTTTTAAGAAACTCCCATCCATCATGAACTCCTTTCTCTTTTAGTATTCTTGACCACAGGATTTCAGCAAGTAACTCCCTAAGTTTACAGAAATACATATGATACGTATGATGGGAACATGGGAGAGGGCCTTGTCCAGGCTCTGGAACTCTCTTCTGAGAGAATTTAGACTGATACCATTCCTACTTTTTTTTTGCAGACAAGTAAAGACCATTCTGTTTTGACAGTCATTTGATGAGTGATTGTATAAGGCCGCCGCACCTAGACAATGTGCTGGATCCTGCTAACTGTTATCTTGGAGTGTGTCTGTGTGTCAAATGATACATGTTTTAATCTAGTTTTAATTTTTTTATTGTTTAATCTTGTTTTAACCTTTGTATCTTGTGAATTTTAAATAATGTGGTTATTTAACTTGTAAGCTGGTTTGAATCCTGAACCAGGAAAAAGGCGAGAGGAATTAAAATTGATCACAACAGCAATAATAATTCTGTAGTTACAGCAATAGCATGAACAGTCGACATAAAAGTATTTTTAACTGAGACAAGCTCTTAACAGCATCAGTGAGACAGAACCAAAGGGACTGCAGGAAAGGCTTGCGTAGCACAAGGGTTTTATAACTTTATATTGACAAGGACATCATATATGTGCTTTCATTTTTTAAATCCTCCCTTCATTTTGAGTATGGATGGCTGAGATTTCTTGCAGAAAAAAACCCTCCATATTTTGGTGCCTCTTGTCTAAACCAGGAAGTGACCCTTGTTCTTCCTAAAATTGCCCCCTGCCGGCTGCCTTTATTCTTGGTATTTCTATTTAGTTTATCTATCTATCTATCTATCTATCTATCTATCTATCTATCTATCTATCTATCTATCTATCATTTTTAATCTTTTTATTAGATTTTTCTGCAAAGAAAAAAGACAGGCCAAAAAAAAACCCTGTATATATAAACAAATCCATAAGGTACAAATAATATCCATACATATATACAATAGATCCGAAGGACACATACAACATAAATTCCTAAATCTAACCTAAGAAAATCCCACATAGATCTAACCCAGCATATATTACAAACAGATAAAAGTAAAAAAGACTTTCATGTATTACTAGACCCATAGACAATAAGTGACAAAAAGAACTTCTCCCACTGGACAGAGAACAGCATCTAATATATAATTCCCTTATCACACTTTGCTAATCCAACATTTTCCTTTGAATTGATACCGTAACCTTATTATATTATAAACTCCTAAACATCTATTTTTGTTAATTAATCTTTCCCCCCTGCCCCCAAATAGCCATTTCTTTTCCCCATGGAGTTAACTGCCTTTGTATCATAAGGGCTTTTGGACTTATCCAATATGCTAAATCAACATTTTAAAAATTCAAAAAAAGAGAAAAGAAAAGAACGGAAAAAAACAAAACAAAAACAAAACACTGTCATAGTATCTGTATCATCCTTGAATCATCTGTTTTTTACTTCCTATAATAGAAGAGAATGAGTTTTAAAATATTCTAATAAGTATAACAAAGGTCGTCTCCTAAAGAAAGGCTTTCTAGCCGGACTTATAACTGTCCTAGCATTTAAATCCATTAACATTGCCCATTTCATATTGTATATAGTCTATCCGTGGTTTCCAATTTAGAAGAAATTTGGTGTTCTTTTTGTTTTCTATCATGTGGGTGAGTTTGTCCATTTCTGCTGATTCTATTAATTTACCTAACCATTCTTCCTGGTATTTCTGTTTAGTTTTGAGAGTTCTTTTTTTAGAACTTAATTACAAATTTTGATTCTTCAGCCTTCAGTTTAAAAATATAACGATAACCATGCTAGATGGAACCAATGACCTATTCTAGTCTGACACTCTTCACACTATGGCTAACCAGTTGCCCATCAGAAGCCTGCCAACAGGTCAGGTATGTGATTGCGCCATTTACTCCACTTTCCTGGTAACTGACATTACCTCTGATACTAGAGGTGGCATACAGCCATCCCAGTACTCATTTGTGATTTTAACCTCCATAAATTTATGTAATCTTCTTTTAAAGCTTTCCAAGTTGGCAGCCAACCATCTAGTAGCAGAGAATTCTAGTTTCACTATGCACTGTGTACTTGTATCTGTCTTGAACCTTCCAACATTCAGTTTTAGATGGTGACTCTGGTCTTTAGTATTATGTTGTGCAGAATTTTGTATATCTTCATGGCTTTCTTTCCATTTTCCCCAAACTAAAGAGCCCCAGACATTGCAACCTGTCCTTAACTGTGAGTTGTTTCAATTCCCAGGACATTTTGGTTGCTCTTTTCTGCTCCTTTTCCATCTCTGCAGTATCCTTTTTTGGGTGCAGTAACCAGAATGGCATCACACATTTGTATAAGGAGAGTAAGATATTGCCAAATAGACCTCTGATTCATTTTCTAAGTACAACCAACTCAAAATTTGCCTTTTGAAAATCTGCCATACACTAGGTTGACATTTTCATCAAATGAGTATTCAGTTTTTATTCAGTAGTGTAACATTTCATTTATTCTTTTCTCATGTTAGATTGTTAACTGCTTCTGTAACTTACCTTACTTACTTACTTATTTGAATGCTGTGTATTTTATGTTTTTACTGTTTTTAAAAGTCTACCTGGAAGTAAGTAAAATTCACCATAATTACCTATGAGTCATAACTTCTGAACCTGTAGTAATGGAAAATACCATGTATTCTAAGAAAGTAAACAAACTAGATTCATTTGACCAGCAGTTCAAATGACTGGTAAGTAATTCCCACTGATAACAGTGTAATTTGCTTTTGAATGTTGCTAGAATTGTACCAGATAAGGAAAAGATAGAATTGACACAACCCCTTGCGAGAAGCCAGTGAATACCATTTAGAGAAGCAATACAACATGTCAGTCTATCTGTCCTCTAGAGATTGGGCAATTACAGTCTGGCTATGTTTTTAAGAACTACATCCTACACAACTGTTTGAATTGCAAGAAATTGACCAAAACAGAAACTATTGTGAGGGTGCCACTTAATATTCAAACAATCACTGAAACCTCAGCAGATCGCATAGATCAGGATCATTCTCAATCACATAGAGCTTCCTCCTAAACAACAGCAAAACACCTAAACTGCTAACAGATGCCAAGTATTTTTTCTTCCTCTTAAGAATATTTCTTTTTTTCACTATTTCATTCTTTATGGGGAACCAAAAGTCTGGAAGAAACATCTTGAAAAAAATAGATGTTGTTTATATTATCCAGTGGGATTCATGGCAGTGAGACTTTGGTAATCTAATTTGGTAGTCTAATTTGGTAATCTAATTACTGGTGAAATTAAAAATGAATTGCAAAAGAACTCATAAGGAGGGAGATTCACAATTGGCTATGCTGGCTAAGGCTGCTGCGACTTCTAGTTCAGCGACATTTAGAGGGATCCTTAATTCCCACCCTTGTCCTAAAGTATCTTTCCAAACTAATATAATGGATTTTAACATGGAAATCAGATTCAGTGTACACAAATGTAAAGTGATGCATATTGGAAGAGTAGAAGCCCTTCCCAACTTCACATATATTGTGATTGGATCTGAGCTGGCAGCATCTGCAGAGGAAAGACATCTTGGGATGAACAGTTTGGTGGAAATGTCAATCCAGTGTTCATCTGTTAAAAAGGCAAATTCCATGGTGGGCATGATTAGAAAAGGGATAGAAAATAAAATGCCAATACCTTTCTGAAGACCCATGATACAACCGCATCTGGAATACTGTGTGCAATTCTGGTCATGACACCTAAATAGGATATTGTAGAAGCAGAAAGATGTGGTGAAGCCAATGTGTGTAGTGGTTTGAATGTTGGAGTAGGACTGGGAGAGACCAGAGTTCGAATTCTTACTCAGCAACTGAAACTTACTGGCTGAGTTTGGGCAAGTTGCACTCTGCCTCAGAGGAAGGCAAAGGCAAACCCCTCTGAACAAATTTTGCAAAGAAAATCCCATGATAGGTTTGCCTTAGGGTTGCCAGAAGTCAAAAGACAAATAGCTACAACAAAGGTGAAAAAGGTGTATTAAAGGGCACCGAATGATCAAGGACTTGCTCAACTATGAGAAAAGGTTGCCATGTTCAGTACTGTTTAGGTTATAAAGGTAACTAAAGAAAACCAGGGCCCTTTCCGCACCTTACCTTTTTCCGGCACTGGGGTGCGGGAATCGTGCAAGCAGCCTTCAGCGAGAGGCTCTTGTGTCCTTGTTGCTTCAGCTCCACACAAGCTGCCTGTTTGCGCAAGAGCTCTGCCTCTTCTTTCTACAGTGCAGCCTGGGAGCTGGGGCGGGAAGTGCGACTGGTGCGAATTCAGAGAGTCCGCACGCCAGGTAAGTGTGCACGGGGCCTGGGAGCAATGCGCGATAGTGCATCATTTTTGGCTTCCAGCCAAAAATGAAAAGGTGCGTGATTGGCGCCTGCTGGCCCCTGGAGCGTCACATGATTGTGACTGCGTCGTGCAGATCGCTCCTCACAATCACACGATGCTCCAGGTGCCCTTTCACATCACAAATGCTGTGTGGAAAGGGCCCAAGACAGCCAGCATTGTGTAGTGTTTTGAGTGTTGGACTATGACCCTGAAAACCCACTGGGTGACCTTGGGCGCATCACACACTTTCAGCACCAGAAAACTCCATGATAGGTTTGTCTTAGGGTTGCCATAAATGAAAAACAACTTGAAGGCACATACTACTACTACAACAATGAAGACCATAAGAGGACTATCCAATCACACTTGGTATGAAGAATACCATGTATACAAGAAGAAGCTTTTCTGTTTCTCCCCAGAAGCTAGGACCATTAACTAAAACAATAGTGAAAGATTAAAGAGAGATAAAATGAAGTATTTGTGCACAGTTAAAAGTGTAGAATTCATAATCAGAAGGTATTATGGTGGCTACCAAGTTGGACAGTTTTAAAAGGAGGCTGGACAAATTAATGGGGCTTGGGTATTAGTGAATCTGCCAGTGTCAGGTGCAGCAAATCTGCTTTGGATTGTACCATCATTTCTTGCATGGCTGCTCTAAGTTGAAGAACTAGGTTCCAATGCTGTCAGGGCCTGTTCAACTTGGAATGGATTTAGGAGGAGTAGTGAAAAAAATATGAAGTGTATTTGCCACTACTATGGTGGAAGAGCCAATGGTCATCACATTAAGGCTATCAGTAGCTACTAGTCTTGGTAGATATATTTCTCCAGTAGCAAGGCAGCATGCCTTTAAATTACACGTTGCTGGTTATTCCCAGAACTCCTTACCGTTGACTATGCTGGCTATGGCTGTTCAGTATCATCTGGAAGGCTATGTTATTCCTCTGCCCTAGTATTAAACTGCAAATTGGCAGAGAGGGATCATCCATATGTTTTTATCTGTACTAGAATCTTTCTGAGCATAGATTTTCAAGGCACTGCATACATACAAATAAAACACAAATCCAGGGGAATAAAACATCCATTTAAAATTATAGACAACATTCTTATTATTTTAGTGGATTTGACCTTCCTACTAGTCTCTCAGAATACGCAGGCATTACTTTTACAGTATTCCCAGCAGAAGTAGATCATTCTGCTATCGCATAACACTTGATTTTCTTTACCAAAAAAATAAAATAAACATGAAGTTGTATTTTTTTTAAAAAAATAGGATAAAAGTGAAATGCTTAAAGGGTAAGGGGCAACTTTAAATCATATAAATGCATATTAATATTCTTCTACAAATAAAATCTTACAGTCTGGCAGCCTGCTTTGCTACTGTTTTGCTAGACTGGCTTTGCGGTACATTGAGGCATCTGACTTATTTTATATGAAATTTCCAACTATGCTAATCTTTTGAGGCTGCTGCCTGTTTATCTTTCAGGGAGGCAAAGGAAATAAAATTGCAAATAAAGCAAGAAACAAGGAATGACACACATTTTAACAGTCACTAGGTGGCTCCAACTGCTTAGTTACTTCTTACTGTAAGCTGATACAACCACATGTCAGGTTAGGCCAATGTTGCTTTTCTTTAAATATTGTTTGAAAGTTTACTACATGTATACTAAATACGCTCATAGGTGCCCCATTGTTCTGGATGCAATATTAGAACAAGTGTGTATATTCCACATTGACATTTAGAAAGGGAGGTGTAACTGATCAAGCCTCTTTATTAAATCCAATGAGCCTTATTTATGCTGTTAAAACCAATTTACAAGTTACATGGGCTCCCTCAAGGAATATTTAAAATTTTGGTTTTGTGAGACTAAGAAAAAAAATCCAGATATTCAGGAGGTGGTTTGTGTGCTCAGTATGAGGTTTGCAGGATCAGGGCAATAGGTCAAGTTCCTCTAGCCCTTTACACACCCTGTTGCACTTCTACAACTTGTCTATGTGTATAGACTAATATACCCATGGACATTATCCTAACAAGCAGAAATACTACAAAGGCTGAGTCACTACACATGAGGAGAAATTTTGAAATCTGCAGACTGGACGGACCAGAGCCTACTTCCAAACATAGAAAGCATGAGTCGGAAACAGCTTGAAGGCACAAAACAACAAGGTATATCTTGAGAGCCAGTGTGGCATGGTGGTTTTAGCATTTTCAAACATTGAATACCAGGTGGAACTGAACTGTTTTGGCTGCCCTCGAGAAGCTTAAAAGAGATGGGACCAGCCTAACTTCCTTAGGTAGAGAGTTCTACAATCAAAGCACTGTCAGAAAAAGAGCCCTGTTACATTTACTCACCAACATAATTTCAGGAAGGGTTGGGAAACACAACAGGGCTACTTCTGAAGACTTCAGTTTTCTGGCAGGCTCATATGGGAGGAAGTGGTCTTTCTGATCTCTTGGTCTCAAGTCATTTAGGAGTTGCTAGATCAACATCAGCACCTTGAATTGAGTTCAGAAGCAAATTGGAAACCAGTGTAGTTCTTGCAGGATTGCATACCTCATACTAGGCTGGCTGCTGCATTTTGGACTCGCTCAGCTTCCAGACATTTTTCAAGAGTAGGCCCACACAGAGTGCATTACAGTAGTCTAATTGAGAGGTAACTAAGGCATGAATGACTGTGGCTAGACATGTCTTCCTCAAGAGAGGACACAGCAGGCGCACCAGTTGAAACCGGGCAAAGACGCTCCTGGCCACTGCTCCTGGCTTTCTAAGAGCAGCATTGGGTCCAAAAGCAGCCCCAAGCTACAAACCTAATCTTTGAGAGGAAGAGCAATCCCATCCAGAACAGGCTGTGATTCCAAGTTGTTTGCCTACTGACCAGCAGGACTTCCATCTTGTCTGAATTAAGTGTCAGTCTATTCATCCACATCCAGTCCTTTACATCAAGACAAATTATTCACTTCTACAACAACTTCCTTGGCATATTGTAAAGAGGAAATGGAGCTTGTTGTCATCAACATACTGATGATGCACAGCCTCAAAAGTCTAGATGACCTCTCCCAGTGGCTCTGTGCAGATGTTGAAAAGCATAGTGGGACAGTATTGACCTCTGTGGAACCCACAGGCTAATGGCCAAAAGGTTGAACAGCAGTCTCTCAGAACCACCCTCTCGGAATGTTTATCCAAGAAAGACTGGAACCATGGCAAAGCATTGTCCCCAAGTCCCATATCAGCCAGATGACCCAGAAGGATATCATGGCTGATGATGTCAAATGCTGCTGAAAGATCCATGAGGACCAACTGGGACTGACTCCCCCCGACCAACACCTGGTGACCAAGGCTGCTTCTGTCCCCTAACCAGGCCTAAACTCAGATTGGAATGGGTCCAGATAATCTGTTTCATCCAAGAAAGCCCAGAGTTCTGTTGCCACCACTTGCTCTAGAACCTTACTGAGATTGGGCAATACTTACCTAGGGAGGTGAGGTCCAAGGAGGTTTTTTTTCCAACAAAAGTCTTACAATTGCTTTTTTAAAGACAGGTTAGAAGATAGCCCTCTTTCAAAGAAGCATTTGCAACTTCTACCACTGAATTGACCTATCCTTCTCTGGCAACTTTAATTAGCTAGGATGGACATAGGTCTAACAGACAAGTTGTTTGCCTCACCTCCCCAAGCAACTTGTCCACATCATCATGTTGAACATCCTGAAACTCATCTATCAAAACCGACAAGTATGTGCTTCAATTACCTCCCCAGACTCCACCTTCAATGTCAGAATGAATCTGAGTAATTGTCATGCAAAGAATTTAGCAAATTTATCACAGAGCTTTTCAGAGGGCTCCTATTCAGCAGTCTGTCTAGGAAATAATAGCTCTTTAACTACCCAGGATAGCTATGCTGGATGAGATTGAGTTGAGGTAACAGAAAATAAAGAATTGTTTCTTTGCTGCCCTCACTGCTGCAAAGTATGTTTTGAAATGGGCCTTAACCCATGCTGTATTGTATTCATCCTGAATCTTTCTCCACTGTTGCTCTAGCTGTCCACCCAAGCACTTCATTGGCCTGAACTTCTCAGAAAACCAAAGAGTCTATACTCTGCTCTCAAGTAAAAGATGCTTTGGAGAAACTGTGCTCCTCATTCCACAGATCAGCCAGGGCATCAACAGAATAACTAACTCTAATAGATGGAAAATCTCCCAGAGCATTCCGGAATTCTGTTGGATCCATTAGTCTCTGGAGGTGGATCATTTTAATAGATCCCCCACCTCTGCAGAAGTTAGGAGTTCCAGCAAATCTAAACCCTATCAGGTAGTGATATGTCTATGACAAGGGGGCTCTTTCAACCCCCTCAGCTCACCATTATCCTGACCAGCAAAAAGCAGAGCAATAGTGTGGTCTGCTAAATGTGTAAGGCCAAATATTAATTGAGACGGCTCCATCCTTTCCCTAGAAGCCATGAAATTCTGAGCTGGGCTCAGCATGGATATTAATGTCCCCCAACACAATAAGTCTTTGGGAGATTAACACCATTTTCAAGATCACCAACTACAGCAGCTCTGGCAGGGAGATAGTTGGGTGGTGGGATGGGTGATACACCAACAAGAGCCCCATCTTGTTTTGTTGCCCTATTGCCAGGTGTATACAATCAAACCTTGGAGACTGGCAGATACAGTACCTCAACAGAGGAATGGACTCATGATAGATTGCTGTAACTTCTCCTTCCCATCCATCAGCTCTTGCTTGCTGCTGCATCCAGTAACCTAGTGGGCATAACTGGGTAAAACTGATGCCCCCCTCCCCTTCAGTTCATCAGGTTTCAATTGTACTTGTGAGGTAAGCTTGCTTGTCCAGAATCAAGTCCTAGATCATACAGCTTTTCTCAATCACTGACCTGGCATTAAGCAGCAGTACTTTGTGGTCTGATGAAGTTCTAAGGTTCTACTAGTGTAGCCAGGAATTTGTTGATTAGATGGTGACAGTCTGCCTTGTCTATTAGGTGCTTTAGGCAAAGTGCTTAGGGCCTATGAAAATGTTAGGGCCTACAAAAACATACCTAATGGTATGTCGAGTTGAGGCAGGGAGTTGAATACAAGAGTGTCTAGGGCCTACAAAAACCTTAATGTAGCCCTCGATGGTGAACTAGAAGGTGAAACAGCCATAAGATATTTCTACCCCCTTCTCCTCCATTGTCATGTTCTCCTTCCACCACCATATCTCCTTCTGCCCATTATGATTGAAATGGCAGCACCATTTGTATTTTCTGAACACATATTTGGTTGACCAGAAATATAGAACAGATAATTATTCATAAATAAGCACATAGGTCTTTTTAGTCCAAAGAAGTCCCAATACTTAGCCAAAGCTCATCTCATGGAATTCTGCTCAATAGGTACTCCATTTTCTTATTTAGAGAGTGAACATGCTGTTCTGGCAAAAGCTTCCCAAGACCAATGGATAGTAGCTTGTTTTGCTCCACTGTCCATTCCATGTGGTCAAAGCAGAACCCCACGGCACCCCAGGCTCAACACTCTGCTAAGATGCCTGCTTTAACAATGTCAGCAAGGAAAGGAGCCCAGCCTAGTCCCAGGTGTCCAGAGTTTCAGCTTTCCTCCACAGTAGCCAAGCCACCTCAGTTTTTCTAGCAAGACGTGTGCCTTAACAATGCTGGAAAGAAGGTTGAGCCTGTTGAATCCAGCTATAGGCAAATTGGCACTCTTACACTTCATCTTGGCTCAATATTCCCAAGCCAGCTGAGATTTTACAGCTTCTCTCAAAACCTAAAATATTGCTGGATGAGTATACTTGTGCATAGTCAACACATAGTCAACACAAAAGAAAGAGTACCACTTGGTGTCAGGAGGGGAGTTAAGAGCATCTCATCTAGAGAGGCTCTTATCACACATTCTTCATGGAGGACAAACAGAGAGAGAGCATTGTGATTTGGATTCTGGGAGACCAGGGTTGAAATACCCACTCAGCCCTGGAAACCAACTGGGTGACCTTGAGCACATCACACACTCTCAGCTAAAAGGAAGGCAATGGCAAAGCTCCTCTGAATAATTAGTGCCAAAACTTTATTCTTTTGGCAAGAATAAATCTTGCCAAAATTGACTTGAGGCCAAATATAGAGAGTGCTGCAGATCATTAAAGGGCTTTTTCTCTGAATAATCAATTCTTCAAGGCCTACTGAAACTAAAAAATTCTTCACTTGCCTATGGAATGATAAAAAGGAGAGTGTCAATCTAACCTTTCTAGAAAGTGAGTTCCAATTTAATAGATTATTAGATCAATAGATTATTTAATACTTATTTAGAAGTTGACTATCAACACTCTTGTACTTGTATAATAAAGAGAGAGGGGTTAAGAAAGTGAGGTGTCCTTATTAAAATCCATATGCATCCCTCTAACTTACTGATTAATAGTGTTTTTAACTGTTTTTCATCATGTTTTTAAAATAATAATGCTATTTAACTCTTTTTAAATTTTTGTAAACTAATGTTTTAGCTTAACTTTTTAAAATTATTGTAAGCTGTTTTGAATCCCACCTTGAGATAAAGTTGGGATGTAAATTCAATAAATAACAACAGCAGCACCACACACAGTAATTTCTATATCAACTGATAGTGGCTGTCCAGGGTTTCTGTCTAAGTTCTTTCCCAGCCCTTTCTGGAGAAGGCCTTGGAACTGTCTAGAACTGTCAGTGCCACTGAGAAACTGTTCTTCTCCAAAGCTAGATAAGTTACATCTTCTTGCTACTTAATATAACATGGTGTACCCTACAGCGCACAGTAATAGTGGTCTGATCCAGCTTTAAACTGTCATGGCTGCATCTTATGGAATTCTGGGGTCTGCAGTTTTGGGAAACACTTGGAATTGCCTGCCAGAGAGCTCTAATTTTCTAGCTGGGTCAATTCATGGTAAACTTTGCAGCACTCCCCCACAAACTCTAACTTTCATAGCAGATAGAATGAAATCAATTCACTATGGTCATTTCTGCACTACACTGGTATAGTGCTATTATTCCACTTTCAACATCCTGTGGAATTCTGTGATTTGTAGCTTACTGAGGGCCAAAGAGCTCTCTGGCTGAGAATTCTAAAGGCCCGTCCCTCAACTGCAAATCCTGGGATTCCGTAGAACGTTGAAAGTGGAATAATAGCACTATAACAGTGCAGTGTGGAGATGGTCTATAACTCTGCAGTATGTATTCAGTTAAGGCCAATGACTGTGAACTGTTTAGTGGCCAGAGATGGCATGACAGAAAGTTTAAAATGCAAATCTGAAATCAGGAGGAAATTTCATCTGATCATAGTTCAGTTTTTTTGTTCTGAAGAAATCTCTGATGCCATTCAACAGTTTCTCTTGTTTTTATTTTCAGTGAAAGCAGTCAAAAAACTTTCTGCTCAAGGAGTAAATGCATATTATGTGGAAATAAGCTATATTAATTGCAGTCTGTTCTGCCAAATAGCTTTATGTGGAAACAAAAAGAGGAAGAAGCAATCAGAAGTGTTTCAACAACAGAAAGTTACTTACAAAGCTCCCTCTCTAACCTGCTCAGGGATTTCCGTTTAAGGACCCTGCGCTGGGGGTGGAAAGAAACTTTGCCACCTACATAGCCGTAAACGAAACTTTTTATCTGTGAACCACACTAATGGAAACGAAAGCATTGCATAAGAAGCCTTGAAGGTGCCTAAAGGTCTATGCAAGATTTATGCTCATTATTGCTGTAAATTTCTTGCCCTAAAGAAGCAAAGTTTCTGAAGGTAAGTGAAAATTAGAATGTAGTACACAGAGACTGCTTTTCTTTCCTGTGAATTGCTTTATTTCCTCTGTTTCCTCCTTGCATGCCTCATTCTAATGATGCCATTATAACTTCAACAAAGGGAATCCTAGATCTCTAATGATTTTATCTACAGTGTAAACTACAAACTAAACTAATCTAACTGAGGAACATGTGTGGCATTAATGTGACCTACTGAGAGAGGAGGAGTAGATTTCTAAATTTTTACCACAAATTTAAGCATATGCTTCTCAATCTTTGGTTCATATCCCAGAAATCTCAGCCTACTAGGTCAATGATCAAGAATTCTGGAAGCTTAAACCAAAGTTTTAAACCAAAGTTTAAAAACCACTGATCTAGAAGACAAGATCAGAAGTAGAAAGGACAGATAAAACCTGGAGTTGTAACAGTACCATATAAAAAATTAATGAAAAGTTTACACAAGAAATCAAGGAACTGCTGGTGTGTAGTTAAATTAATCTTTTATTTCCCACAGGATACAGACATGATAGGTGATTTTTAGGACAATATCTGTGCAACATTGTTGGTACTGGACTAGTTCAAAATCTGCAGTGAGACATCTAATAACATGTAAACCTTCCTGATTTTCCCTCCTATAATGTCTGTAATGAAGGCTGGCAAATTGTGTATTCACACAGTACAGTTGCAGAACTTTGATCTCATTTTGACATAGCTCCATTTTATGAAATTCTGGGATTTGTAGTTTGGTGAGCTGTTTGGAATTCTCCACACAGAGAGGAATATTGCACTACCCTGAACTACAATAGAGAATGCTAAGTGCCTCATCAAACTATAAATCCCAGAATTACACAGAATGGGTCCAGTAGTGACCTTTTGGTCAAGTTGATATAAACTTTTCAGGAGATGTTATGTTGCTGCATGAATTTTCTCCATTCACTGTTGACTCCTTATGTTCTTCTACGCATTACCAAGGAAGAATAGCAACAAGCAATGGTTAGTGAAATGAATTTACAAAATAGCTAAGAGGAAAAAGGATTGCAATTTATTTCTCTGTCCTTTTTTAAACATGGAAAGAACAACCTCTGCTCTCTTTTCCTGAAGCCACTTGGTTTATCGATCAGCCTTCGGACTTTTCATGGACAGGTATATTAATGCAGAGACTGCTGAAGCACAATGATCACAGGTTTTTATCTGCTAATAATCAATTTTCTGAGAGTTCTCTACAGGTCCAATAAATAACAGCAGGAATAAAGATCCCAGCTTCTTAAGAAAAACCATTTAAATTCTCTGATGCCAAACTTTGTGACACATCTGGTTTGCTGCCATTTGTCTATAAACAAGAACGATAAAAAGCAAATATTGTAGTAGATTGCTGGGCCATCTCCAATGTGCGGTCCACTCACATCTGTCTTTTTTATTTTCTTTGTCACTGCCTTTTTACTTCATTTATTTCTATTCTCTCTCCCTCCCCCCCTCTCTCCCTCCCTCTCTCCCTCTCTCTGGCCATTTCCACACTACACTATTATAGTGTTATTATTCCACTTTCAACATCCT
This sequence comes from Ctenosaura bakeri, assembly GCA_948474755.1. Taxonomy (NCBI): domain Eukaryota; kingdom Metazoa; phylum Chordata; class Lepidosauria; order Squamata; family Iguanidae; genus Ctenosaura; species Ctenosaura bakeri. Next base: position 137,493 of record CAOLHI010002561.1, on the reverse strand, counting down.
GTGGAATTCTGGGGTTTGTATTTTACTGAGACCAAAGAGCTCTCTGGCTGAGAATTCTAAATGCCCCTCCTTAAATTGCAAACTCCAGGATTCCATAGGATGTTGAAAGTGGAATAATAGCACTGTAACAGTGTAGTATGGAAATGGCCTTTTTCTCTTGAAAATACCACATTCTCAAGAAAATATCATACTTCAACAACGCTGCATGTCCTCTGCCTGTATTCAAAATATCTTATGCTCTAGGTACTGTTGGAAAAAGTTCAATTTTCAACCCTCCAAAAGCTGCTATCAATCTATGGGCAAAGCAAGGCCCACAATTTTTGTGGCCCCTCAAGAGTCCTTTTTTGTTGTTGCAAAAATTAAAATAATTACTCAATTACACTGTAGGGGGTGTGGATGGTATTTACATCATGTTTTTAGTCACTCTGGGACCTCCAGTGGTCAAGCAATTTTCTTAGAAATATTTGAAAGTTTTTTGTTTTGTTTTTTTGGCTACAAAATGTCCTCTTGGGGTGTGGGGGACATTTCCACCATGGTTTGAGCCTAACCTGGCCCAATTTAGGCCTAAGAGACACTTTTTTGAAATAGGAATTGAACAGGAAGTGACTTCTACTCACTTCCTGTTGTTAAAAAAAGGCCTCTCTCGGGTCTAAAATGGCCAAGAAAGGCCCTAAAACACAGTGAAAATGCCCACTTCTCCTCTAGAGAGCATCTGGGAGCAAAATAGATTTTTTTAAAAAGTAGGAGGGGCAGGGTGTGGCCTTCTAAAGTCTCCTGGTGGGCTAATAGCCCCCCTAACTTTCCATAGTTGCCCACCTCTAATATAGACAGTAGACAGATAAAGAGTATACTTGAATAACAGGTAACTTCCTATGTTCCAGAGAATGCTTCAATTATCATCTCCCCTCCCCCTCCCTCTTCCCCTCTTCCAGGGATACACAACTGTTTGGCTTCATGGGCAGAAGTTTATGTTGGCTGGAGCCCTGGTAGTTACACACATAGACAACAGCATGTATGTCCACATATGCATATGTGCACAGAAAAACATACATAATGATAAGGTGGGGAGATCTGCATCAGGAAGTCAATGATTCTAACAGCTTCTAGGTCACTTGACTAGAGGTGGGAGCTGGTGTTTTTTTGCTTCTGAGAGGGCTTAAGTGGTGAAGGCTGGCTGCTATTGGGATGTAGTAGGAAGTGAGGGTTTAGTTTATTTCCTCTCCCATTCACTCCAGTTAGTATTTCTGCTTCTGCGCTACTCTTAGAGGCACAAGAGCAGAGATCTTGTGTGTGTGTGTGTGTGTGTGTGTGTGTTGGAGGAGGATAGGAATCCAATGACAGCATGAAATTCATGGGCTATAGAATATTTTCTCCATGGGACACAGCTAGCTCATTCGTTGCCAGCTGTGCACACTTGCTGTGGGGCAGGGCTGTGTACAGTCACTGAACATTCTGTTATTTTTCCCTACTTCAGCAGCGCTTAACTTTGGCTTGACCAGCCATTTTGCAAAGTCTGATAGGCAGTAATGTAGACTTGAGCCAATAGACTTGGACTCAAGTTGGACTTAAGTTGCTTCAGTGACTCGACTTGGACTCGACTCGGCCATAAATGATGCACTAACTCGACTTGACTCGAGACTTGTATATTTTTAATGACTGGCTTGATGCCCTTCATTCAGTAACATAACACATTAATCCAGAAACTTTACGACTTTAAATAATGTTTCCATTTCTTTTTGCCTACTAGTCACATAACATTCTCTCTTAAGCCCAAAGCGTGGGTGCATTTCTCAGAGGGGTACAACAAGCAAGTTAGGTAATGAGCTTGAGGCAGGCTTGAGGTCTGCTCAGCAGCCTGTCCCTGCTGCATATGAGAGGAGCCTTCTAAATCTTATCCTAAGAGCAGAAGGCAAGACTCATCCCAAGAGTGCAGACTGCATTTCTCAAGGGGAACAGCAAATGGGTTAGGCAATCTTTTGAATCTTCAGTAATGGGGAGTAAGATATGATCCTATTCCCCTCTTCCAAAGCTGCAGATGGAAAAATTGCAAATGTGGAGACCCCACTCTGCTTAAATTGTTAAAAACGGAATTTATTTCACTCTATCCAATAATTCTGGAATTTTGATTGGGGTATAAAGTTGGCTTCCAGACTTGAGACTTGACTTGAAAGTATCTTCAAGGAGTTGAGACTTGACTTGAGACTTGAAGGTAGAGACTTGACTTGAGACTTGGCATAAAAGACTTAAATACATCACTGCTGATAGATCTTCTCTTGTAAGACTAGCACAAGGCTAAGTTTCCCAATCTGTCCAGCAGATAAACCATTTTTGGACTAGGGCTAAATAACAAAACCAACATTTTCTGTTTCTGTTTGCCTCCTTGCCACTTTATGATAAAAGAAAGGAGAAAGAATTGAAAATATCATACTTCAAAGCACTATGTGTGCACACACACACAATCTTCCCAATGAAAAAGAAATAAAAAATACATTATTAGTGCTGATGTGAGACATCAGTTTGCAATAAGGTATTAAATTCAGCAGTTCCCTCTCCCCTCTATTATTAGGAACTGTATTTAATGATCTAAAATTCATACAAACAACTACTCTGATTGTTTCTCTTCTCACTGATTTCAGTCATCTTTTCTTTTTCTAGAGAATGTTGGCAGAAGGGTACCTCTGTGGAATTCCTTATTGTGATCTCTTGAATTATGAGCTCTGTAACAAACAGGAAGAGTCAGCTAATGAACTGAGATCTTTGAATGAAATCATCTATGAATCAGCAAAGGAAACTCATAGCAGAACTTCTTTTTGGAGGAGTAGATCTATGGGCAAGTTAATGTACTCTGTTTGTTCCAAGAAAAACAGAAACAGTAGAAGACAGAAGGCCACACTGGTGCAGACTGATCAAAACCCATTATTTGAAAGGCAAACATCTGCAGCTGTGGACATCTCTATGGGATATGGTGTAAACGGAGACACTTACTTGGTTCCATCTTCTTGTAAAAGCATTTGCAAAAATTACAATGACCTGCATATTGCTGGTGACCAGGTGCTGCCAATGAGCTCCGTGAAAATAGATTTTACTTGTGATAGTGGCATAGGACCGTTCCTAGAATCATCAGAGATCCCTCCACCAATGGAATCTATGTCACTCCCACCTGCTGATAGCACTCACAAGCCAGCTCAAGGCTATTCGTCATGCTGGCGAACAGCCAGCATCATGCAACACCAGCAACCCCTGTCTAATTCAATACTAAACAATTACCTGGAAGAGAAAGTAGTAGAGCTGTACCAGCAATATATCATGGATAACCCAGACAACAGTGTATCCCCCACTCATATCTTGGCTTCTGAATTCATCATGACCAATGTAGATCAAATTAGCATGCAACTATCACAAAAGAAGAAGATGAACACCACCAAAGCGAAAGATATGGTCATTAACTGCCTATTGCGACTAGCTAGTGGGAAAGTCTCCACTGAAATGAGCACTCCTAGCCTCTACATTTCCCAGTTTAGCAACATCACTAAATAAAGCTTGTCTGTTACTAGAAAACTCTAAGTCTTGGACATTGTCTACAACATCATCAAAAGTCAGTTTCATCCTTTTTTTGAAGGTAAAATATGCATTATTTTATATACGAACTCCTGTCAAAAAACCTGGTTGGAAATCATGGGGACAGGAAAAATTTGGTGTTTCAGATGTTTTGAATCAGAACTGCTAAATTCCTTTATCACTGGCCGTCCTGGGTTGGCCACTGTTGGATCCCATTTGGGAGAAAGGCAGGACAGAAATTCAATAAACCTGTCTCTCTGTCTGTCCGTCCAAACTAGTTGGAAAACCATAGGTCTCTGACATCTGTCCATACAGCAACTTTAGTCTTTCCCCAAAAGGGTTAATATTTCCTGCTTTCTTTCAACTATCATGTGTTCACCTTCCTCTCTCTATATTTCATGAACTCTTCTTCAGTCTCCATCCTTTCAGAATAATCTTAGCAATTACCTTTTAATTTGGACTCTCTCCCAATGTTATTATTAATTCTGTATAGTGTGGTGGGTAAAAGTGTGGTGGGTGGGGAAATTTTTTGAACATATTATCATTTTCCACAATATAAATGCACCCTATTTAGTGAATGGTTTTTTTTTAAAAAGAATCCATTAACAAAACAAGTGTCAAAATGTTCACAAATGGGCTGATGTACATGTAAAAGTAAGCCTGTGTGGCATAGCGGTTAGAATGTTGGACCAGGATTTGGGAATTCACCTTATAGTCTGCACTGCATCATGAAGTTCAGTGAGTAACCTTGGGCAATCACAATCTCTCTCAGCCTGACCCACCTCACAGGATTGTTGGAAATTAGGAAAAAAGCAAAGGCAAGTTGTAAGTCTAACAAATGAATCAAAATAATAAGACAGCATGTACATGAGAATGTGTTTTTCAGAACATCTAGCCACAACATGTGGTATTGTCTTCCGCACCAAAGACACACACATGCCTATAGTGCTGCATTGCCATGTGCAGGATAAAAACTATATTGCTTCCTTAATAACACAGATATTTTAAAGACAGCTTTAGAGCATCTTCTTATTTTTCTTTTTCAACTAGATGTGTACACCAGAGTTAGCAAACATCTGTTGAAGTGGGAATTTAATACTATAGATTGTATGGGAAAGGTGAACTTGGCAATTTAAGTGAGAGGCATGTGTGTGCCTGTCCTGTACAACTGCACAAATTTGTCACATGAAATTACTTCACTCTTGATGTTTTAATACTGGGGGAGGCTGCACTTCACATGTTCTTTACAGTGGTGTCTTTCAAACCTTGTTCATAGCTGTGGTATACTTGAAGGCTTTAAAAAGTATCAGAATGCAGTCTGGAAAGCTAAGTGTTCTTCAGTCCCATTGAAATCAAACAATCTCAAGCACTTCATTTTCCCTTGTGTCTACATTCTGGGCATAGACATGTGGGGAACAGCTGACATGTGACTCACAGAAAGAGCCTCTTGATAATTCTTTTGGAACAGTAATGTAATGTTTTAAGAAACATTATTCCAGAGGTGGAAGACCTCTACGTTACTGAATTCCAATTCCTATCCACTCTAGCAACCATGGTGAATGGATGGAATTTGTAGCCCACGTTTGAACAACATCTGGAGAGACAGAGGTTCTCCTTCTCTACCCTATTCCAAAAATACACAAAATACACAAACAGTTCCCACTCACATAAAAGATTGTTACATTAGCAACAACAACATTGTCTTTACCAATGGAACTTACAGGTGCTGATCACTTATAGAGTGGTTCTGAATCTCTGATCATGAATATACATTCAAGAATACAGGATGCACTTGAAATGTGAAAACATTCATTACACTGACTTGAAAACTATTAATATTATGCACACATCTCTGTCCCAGATGAAGTAGAATGTATTATTTTTAGGGCAGGAACAAAATTACTTTCTGACGATATTATATTTTTTTCCTGTGGTATTTGTATAAGAGGGAATGAATTTGATGCCAACCTCTATTAAATACATTACAAGAGTCATTACACCACTGATACATTTAAAGGATCCTATAAGTGTTTAAAGACTAACAGCAGTTCCAACATGATAAGACAGTTTTAGCTTCTCTTCAATTTATATTATAACTGTCATGAGCTGTGAATTTATATTTTTGGTGACCTTGTGTCTGTGTTCTGACTATAAAGGTGAGATTAACTGAATACCAGAAATCTCTGGTTCATCTTTATGGATTTGGATTACCTCTCTGATTCTTGTCTGAGCTATATTCAATTCACATTAGGGGGATAGGCAAACAATCCTCCTAGGTACAATATTTTAAGAGAAAAGATGGACACCGCTTTTGAAAAAGCTTTCTGCAAAGGGTACTTTCCAAGTCCCCTTCTATGCAAGGGGGAGGAACACCTAGCTACAGACTTAACCAGAAGCAGCAGCTCTCTGCTACCATATTACATTTTCGATAATGGTCTAGAAAAGTGCTATGTCAAGTGCTTTGGACACTATATGAAATATAGAATGGTGGATTTTAGACATCCTCCAGCTGGTATGGGTACCTAAGCAGGCAGGGAACAGTTTTCCTTGGGTGCCAAATGTGGAGCCGGTTGAGAAGCATTCATATAGTTCTAGACATCCATACATAGAACTATGTCCAGGTAAGCGCACATAGGAATTAAGCTTAAAATAAGCCTTAATGCATACAGGGCCTAAATATGTTTTTCTAAAGCACCTTTCATTCATATTAAGCCCTTCTTTACTGGGCATGGTAATACTGCCCTCCTGTATTGCAGGTTCAGTGGTGAGTGAATTTATTGGAACAGGAAAGGACCACAACTTTATTGGTTACAGCAGCTAACTGGTTACAGGCTTGGCCCCAGCATGGTTCCTGATCACTAACATTGATTGAACCACCTGACCGCTGATAAAAGTCAGCATACCCCAGCCTGTTTTCTGGGTATATTTGGAATGACAGAAGTGGATGCCATAAGAGCAGAAGCCACTGTTTGGTTCCTCTGTCATCTGGGAGCAGAGTGGAGCCATCTGCCCCCAAGCAGGTCATGACTCCCTATGACCTCACTACCACAGTCCTGTAAGGGGATCTCCATCTGAGTATGATGGGAGTACATGCCTCATCTCCCCACCAACTGGATCCAGACACTAAGCTAAAATTGCCCCAAATTGTGATAAATTTTAAATACTCTAGCATTGGACCAGAGTGACACCTTTGTTCTGACTTCCTCCAAACCTGCCCATCAACCACGTGGATGCTGCCAACTGACTGCATTTCTTACCATTTCCCAGAGTCTGTGAAATTGTACAGAGGCTACTAAGAAGAAGACGGCTGAGCATACCAGAGAAAATGTAGATAGACTCTTCTATTGAAAAGTCTAACATAGAAACAGAAATAATATGTAATCTAAGGTTTCTTCTGAATATGCAAACAATGTTTCCAACATATTAAATGTATTGTTTACTGCAGTAATTTCATTTTTGGAGCAAAGTTTTCTCTCAACAGCAACTGCAGCATGATGAGTCTCTGTCTATGGCTTTGTGGTAGCAGCCACCTGTGCATATTGCCTCAAAGCTGACACACACACACTCTGCAAAGCAACCTACACCCATGATAATGTTCCCTAAGTAATTTAAATTGCAAGTGTTCTTATTAGCTGATAGGGAAACAGAGCATATAGAAAAGGATTTTGTCTATTTAAAGGTCACTATCAGAACCTATTTCCTAACTTCACTTGTACCTGGTAAGAGGAACAGTTGGAGGCTCATTGTTCACAGCCTCTTTTGCTTTTATTTGCTACTTTGGGAAAATAAAAGCAAAAGAGGATTCTTTCTGACAAGCTGGTGAACATTTCTCTGACATAGCAATTTGTCTGTGTCCTTGCTCTTATGTGAGTTAATTGCCTGTGCATGTTTAGTAAAAAGAGCATTACTTTGTGGGCAGTTTCAAGCAGGATGTAATTTCCATGGACAAAACAGGTTTACACACATGCGAAGAGAGTCATCATCAACATTGCAGCAGAGTTTTATGAAAATATTTGTGTCATGGAGAAAGGAAGTAGAAAAAATTCTGTGTCTCATAAAACTAGAGCCAAGGGTTACCCATTGAAATAGAATCAGGACAGGCAACAGTTTCAGCTGTCTCTTTCCAGTCTTCCCTTGATTTTGTTTGTTTGTTTGTTTTGTTCAAGAACTGCCACTTGTAAGTCTCATATTCTGTGTCCAGAAATGATGAAATTGGGTACTGTCATTTCTAATGTTAGATTTGTGTTCCATTTATCTTCTTGTGTAGAGACAGTTCCTTTTCATCCAATGTAGAGTGCAGAAAGGCATCACTGCCATAGGATTGTGGCAGGTAAATGTACTTCTAGCATTGTGAATGACATTATTAGCAGCTGCAATTTCTGAGCATAGACGTGAGGACTGAATTGGCACTTGGGTTTGTCCCTGTATTTTCAACCATGTTATGTATTCTTCCTCTCCTCAGGGAAGTGTTTTTTGCCCAGGGTAGTGACTTTTTGGTAGGAAGATTTATTGCTTTCACCTATCAATACTAAGTGCTTAAGGGTTTGGAAGATCTGTATCACCTCAACACAGCAATTTGAAGGTCTATGGCCAAGGTCAAAATATGCATCTTTCTCTACCCTGTTAAATTCTTTCCCACTGTTTATATTAAAGCCATAGGTTTTTAGATGAAATTTCATTAGTGCATCTGAGAAAGTGGATTGATATCAATGAAAGCTCATGCTAAAATATAAATTTTATATAAAATATAAATTAGTCTTACACTTGCTGCTACATTCTTTTTTCTCCTTCCTTTTTTTTTCTTTTTCATTCTCACATATTAGAAAAACTTTGTACCAGATTTATCAGGGATTAGTGAATATTCTAGGTGTAGCTGTACTGCATGTCTGTATCACTATCATACCAATTTGTCATGACCCTGTGCTTAGAAATTGGGGGTTTTGTAGTTTGCTGAGGTACTTAGTATTATCTGCTGAAGGGCTCTAGTCCACTTCCTGAAATTCAGACTCCAAGGTCCCCTGAGTGCCTGTCTGTGCTACAAATTTATATTGATATAATTCAATCTCTCTCTTCTCAGGGTAACTTGCTGCCTTCTATGCGCTTCACCAAACTACAAATCCTAGGATCTGTTACGAAGTGTTTGGAAATATTAAAACGATATAAAATTGATACTAGTGTAGTACAGCTGTATGCTTCGTGTGGAACTGTAACCTGAAAAAGGAAGTGATTCTTTTAGTCAGGTTATTCTGATGAAAATTGGTACACTACCATCTGGTACTCTCTCTCTCTCCACCTACCCACCCACTCATCCACATATAAACATGCAGAAATGAGAAAGCTAAAAATAGGATTTTAAACATTGAACTAATTTATGCTGTTGGATTCATAGCAGCTGAGGGGATCGTTGCACAAAGGGAGGACATTACATGGTATAGGGCATGATTGTAATGGCTGGAGACACCACAGCAGTGGGATTGCAACAACATCATGTGATGGCATGTTTTGCGGACTGGCAGCAACACGTCCTCATGCTAGGATGGTGCCATCATGTGATAAGGGCCTAACAGTCTAGTTCCATTATTCTTGTGTTAGCATTGTCTGTTGTGGGTGCCTGCATGGGTGTGGGAAATAACAGTTCCTCAACCCACTTCTTACGTGACCAAATTGATTAAAATATTATCCACAGCATGGAAACTACCAGTTTGAGGGCAATATCTGTGATACTGATAGGAAAATTTGGGTTGGGCCACACAATATTCTCTAGGAGCAGCATGGAAAATTCCAGTTGATTATATGCTACTGGCCCAGACTGTACGAAGAGGTGTTGGCAGCCCTTGGCCTTGTGAGTCTGTGTTGTATTTTACCAAAACCCTCAAAAAGAACAATTGTGTCTGTAGGGGGTAATTAAATCAATTATGTACTACATCTGGTAAGCCAAAACACCGTATAGACAAATATAAGTCATATCCAACTTAGTATAGGGAGGGGATTCTGACACAAAGAATCCAAGTTGCCATAGATATCCACAGAGACTTGGCCAAAGCCAATCAATTGTTTCCCACATCTTACAGGTGAGGAGATTCTAACAGTCAACACATGGTGAGCCTTGGCAAAAGTTGTTGATGATTTTTATCTTTCACCTTTACTTCTATTGTTAAGTCACGGGGAGTCAGAAATTCTTGCTGATCTATTGCAAATCATCCAGAGATCTACCAACAGGTCTTGATCAACATTGCCTGCCCTTCATATGAGTGGAATTGCAATGGTAATGCTTGTAGTGTCTGTGGCAGTTTCTGGTTCTTTGGCTTCTATAATACATTAATGTTTTTTTTCTTAATTTCAGTCAAGTGCTATGTGTTTTCAATAATGGAGCAGTACACACTGAGGCAAAAAGGAGTTAAGAGAGCTTCAATCTGATTTTGTTAATGCCAGCTACGTAGCCTCTTTTCCCTTTCCAGACAGCTAGCCTTCTGAAATTCTTTCTATTCTACTCCCCTGCCTTCTCTTTTATAGAATTGAGTGGAGCCAAAGTCTCACCCTGTGGATCTGGACAATAAAATATTACATTCATCTGAATGCACAAGAGAAAATGTTGCCACAGTTCCACTGGGGAGAGAAAGATGCTAAAGAGGACTGACTGGATAGATAAATGGTAAGAAGAGAGAAAAATGCTGAATAAATCATGGGGTTCCCTCTCTGTATTTTCCCTGTCTTGCTTTGGGATGCTTCAAAGGAAATTAGAGATTCAAGGCTGTATCTGCTGGGAGAGGAAGCTGCCTGCCTCAGTGTGGTGTCATATGCAATGCTTTACCAGAGATCCAAACTTTTTCATATATTCCTCTTTCTTTGAGGACATCTGAGCTATAATGGCTGAAATATTCTAGTTCAAATATTGGTACAAGACAGCATATGGAGATGAAAGAGCTCATCTTTTTCTTCCTTAGGTCTTAACTCCTGGCACCAGCTGTTGCAAATCAATTGTAAAAGTGTGAACAAAGGGAGTCTGACATGCAGTTCATATATTTCATATGCTAAAATGCATTTAAACCTCACCATTATTTCACAAAGCAATTTCTACAAAGCTGATAGACTTGGAAGACTTCCTACGTAAGATAGACAGCCAAAACACCATGGTTGCTGTTTCAAATATGGGTGTAGATGTATACAGTTTTTTTGTCTCCAAGAATGTCATGGGGCTATGAGGTGAGTAGGTCTGGAGGCACCTTCATGCACACATACTCACTCTGTCATCTCAGCAGACAGGAACGAGGTGGAGGTTAAGTCTTCTGCCGCGGCCTAATGAGATGGTCATTTAGATGGGGAAAACGTTTCTGGAAATTGCAGTATCTGTGGCTGTAGTTTTCATTTTTGCTTTGTTTTTTAAACACCCAAACAATGTTTCTGCTGTTCCAGACTATTTTCTGGCAATTCCTGTCACCACTTGCAACATTTTATTCTCACCCACAATTGGGTTTCATTTTAATACTGAAACATATCAGAACAGAAAAGTATCCTCCCTGCCACTACATTTTCTCTCTTTTTAATTTTCTTTTAGAGTTATGGTGCTATAGTGCATCAGTGAAATGGCACATTTGCACTATAACTTTTAAGATTAAAAAAAAAAGAGGAAAAATAATTGCCCTTCAGACCATAGGACCACCAGAGCAAGTCACAACCAATTTCTTTAAACAAACAAACAAACAAACAAACAAACACAAACAAACAAACAAAACTTTGGAACAGCCTTTGTGGAGATCCAAGAAATTACTACAAACATTCCTCAACAAGAATGGAATGAGTAGGCACAGAGGTTACTACAATAAGCAAGACCCGCAAGACCCAGGAGCGATATAGTTAGCACTCATGCTCTTTCAGACCAGTCTGCTAGAGCCCTTTATTTGATATTCTTGCCCCCACCTGACTGCTTCTGGGAACAGTTTTTTTTAGTACCAATCATCTGGATTCAAGGAAGGTGTACTATATAAATGGCTAGGGTGCTGCCCTCCACATTTGAATTGCACAGCACATGGAGTACCACATTCTTTGGCAATTATTGTGTAGCCCAATAACGGAATAGGAAGGCAGCATGCAGGGAGAGTCATTCCTCCATGTTCTCCTTCCACCATAATCATGGTCCACAGAGTCTATAACTCAGTTAAGTGCAGATGAAAGAAGGGTGGGCTAATTTGGCTGCAATGCAAGCTTCATAATCTCCAGTGTTTCAGAAGTAAAAATGAGGACATGTGTGGTCAAACAACATTAAGATGTGGACAAGATGGCAATAGTTATTGATCAGGAAGAACATCCAGCCTAAGGGAGGCTACCACAGTTTGCTTTTGTCTAAGGCCATTTCTGCACTTTGGGCCCCTCCCTAAACTGTAAACCCTAGGATTTCATAGGATGTTGAAAGTGGAATAATTGCACTATCTAGTGTGGAAATGGCCTGAATCTACCGGGAAGAGCAAAATTCACCCCTTCTTTCCCCTCAGTGGGTTAACTGAGTGACTACTATTTTTGCTCTTTGAACTCCATTTGTACCAATTGAAGTAAACTTAGGCCCTTTTTGCATGGCATTTGCCATGCGAAAGGGTCCCTTGAGCATCGTGCAAATGTGAGGAGCGGTCCACACAATGCCCTCACAATTGTGCCATGCTCCAGAGGCTGGCAAGTGCTGACCATGCACTTTTTCACTTTCGGCTGTGAGCCGAAAATGGTGTGTGATTGTGCATCACTCTGGGGCCCCACGTGCACTTGCCGTGCGTGTGGAGCTCCAGAGCTGCGGTACTCATGCTTTCTGCCCCAGCACAGCCTGAGAAACTCCCAGGCTGCACTGAGGAAGGAAGAGGTGAGGCTCTCGCGCGAGCAGGCAGCAGCTGTGGAGCTGAAGGAACCGGGACGCGAGAGCCTCTCGCTAGAGGCTGCTTGCGCAATCCCCACACCCCAGCTCCGCAAAAAAGTGCATTGCAGAAAGGGCCTTAGTGGATATATGGTGACAGAAAGGGAACAATTTTTGTGACAGGATCATCAAGGCCAGAGATTTATCTTTTTTAGGAAAGGGATGAAGCACTTAGGCTACCATATCCAAGAAGAATACTGTACAAGGCCTTAGTTCACCTGCTTGGAGCAAACAAGACCCCACAACTTGAGCAGCATTATTCTACCTGTGATGTAATCTGTTTGAACCACTTGCTTGTGGTCAGGATATGGGCAAGAACAACAGGACATTAAAAAGCAAGGCACAAGAAAAGCATCTACAGGAAATTATGGCCCTTTCCACACTACACTGTTATAGTGCTATTGTTCCACTTTCAACATCCTGTGGAATTCTGGGGATTGCAGTTTAGGGAGGAGCCTTTAGAATTCTCAGCAAGAGAGCAATTTTGGCCTCAGTAAACTACAAACCCCAGAATTCCACAGGATCTTGAAAGTGGAATCATAGCACTACAACAGTGTAGCATGGAAATGGCCAAAGACAATGGCTACGGGACGACTCTTTGAAGATACTGGTGGAGAGTACTGTGTGTGGAAAAATATAGTCATGATCCAGCATGGTGTACATGGAGGATAAGGAGTGGAAAATGATATCTTTATGGGAAGAGTTACTTCAGCATTCACGGGGTATTTATTGGAGGAAATAAGATGATGCTACATATTCAGGAACAAAGCTTCAAGGATACCTTTTGCATAATAAGAGTCCTATGAATGAAAGAAAAATTCCTATGGATGAAAGTAAAATTCTGCCCCCTATGCTGAACATGAGGATTACATTTACCAAAAAAGGGAAGAGATTTGCTATCATAGCTTCTGGGCCAGAATGAGAAAACAGTGACAACAGAGTTAAAGCAACAAGGAGTGAAGCAATATGGGAGAAAACAACAGGAAAGCTAGTGCTGGAACAGAACAGCAGGACAGAAGTGCTCCCCACAGTTCCTCTCTTTTCTCAGTTGTTCTTTCCTCTCAGAAATTATTTATCTTTTGTCCATAACTTTCCATAGCCAAACTGGAATGCAGTCCTTTGGACTGAAGAAGTTTTCCCCACCAATAACTGCTGCCATTCCTCTCACTTTCCATGGTTTCTTCCTCATTATTCCACATCTTCTCACTTCTCCTCCCTATCCTCCAAAATACAGCTATTTTGTTAAAATACAGTGCATTTTATCTCGTGTCGTAGTTTACTTAAATGCATATTGTATCTGATAAGGATAATGATGATGAATCATTTTTAAATATTCAAATGGTTCTGTATATTTCAAATTATTGTTTTTCAACTATGAACCCAGGAAGTGAGAAAAATAGCTCATATCTGTGGGGTTAGTTAAGTCTATTTGCACCAAACTATGTATCTGGTGATATAATAGTTTTCACAATTTTGCCCTTGCGATAATTTCTACCTCACAATAATTTCAGAGCATAAGTACTGGTTCCACTGAGCAAACTGAACTTTAGGGAAATCATTGAACTCCTGGAGGTATATAAGCAACACCAGGTATTATCTATCTAATTTGTAGATTAATATAATCCATAAGAAAATGAGATATGAATTCTTCAAAAATTGGTGTTTTTTCTTGTTCTGTGGAGGAGTACAATCCACTGACGTGTGTATGTGCTGCCACAAATGATGTTCAAATAGCAAAAGCAGTTGTAACACACAGTATTGCTGTGAATGGATTTTGTCATCTTTGGGTTTCATATGAGTCTCACAACAGGTGAAAAAGTATAATCTTCTCTTTCCAGACTCTCATATGCTGGTAGTTGATACACAAGGTTCATGAGTTTTTGTGTGCTGCTTGCAGCTACCAATTTATGCATCATTAGATTCTGCAATAATTGGTTTGTATGGTTTTCTTTCCAACAAGAAAAGCAATTTTCCTAGCATCACATTTTATGTAAGTGTGCTATTAGTCATATGCCCTAGCCAGTATATTTGACTTGTTCCTTGTCTAATGTTTCAAGTGAAGACTATTTAAGATTTATTTTGTAATTTTCAGCATGCCAATATAAAACATATAGTTTTTGCCTACCTTTCACCATCAGGTTAGAATAAATTGGTTCTTGATGCAAAATGGATGTCAAGTGTTGAAACTTTCTCATGACTGATGAGCCAGAGGCCAGATATACCACTTTTTTTCTTGTTGTTCTTAAATATCACTCTGCTGCCTAGGATGTACAGTCCATATACTATTATGGATTTTGTTACTCCATTTGTCTGCTGAACACGCTTGAAATGAACTGCTTTCATTTCATGCCAATATTATGATGTAGTGGATTTTTTTTAAAAAAAAATTAATTACATAAGAACAGTATTCCCTTAAACCATTTCCTAATGAAGGTAAGATTACAACAAATGCATGAGAAAGAATGTCTCCAGCATTGGATGACAAACACAAAGGCAGGGTTATAATAGTCTAGGCAAAAAATAATTGCCTTTGCTTGTTCCACGCTTTCTCCTTTATTGTGTGCTGGAAGTGATATCAGTTTGGATTGTAGCAGTTTCCTTCAGCCAATGCAGTGGTCACAAATGAAAATGGTCATAATGAGCCATGTTCCATATGTCTTCCAGGGAATACCAGCATTGTGCTTCTAACTTCCTTAAATATGTGATAATGTGTGGTGGCTTTTGGCTGAGCAATATTAGTAACCAAGAGTTAAGAAAAGAAGACAGGGGTTGGGGTGGGTGTTTTTGGCAAGGTATTTCAACCAGCTGAACATCTGTTCTGTATCCCCCCCCCCAAGATCAATAGCTACCTAAAAGAAGCAGTGTGGTGACGTGGAGAGATTAGTGCTAGGGTTTAAATCTCTCTGCGCCACAGCCAGTGCCTGCCTCTAGGCCCTTTCGCATGGCATTTGCCATGCGAAAGGACCTCCTGAGCATCATGCAATTGCGAGGAGCAGTCCACATGACGTCCTCGCAATTGTGCGACGCTCCCTAGGCTGGCAGGTGCCAATCGTGCACTATTTCATTTTCGGCTTGTAGCCAAAAATGGTGCGTGATCATGCATTGCTCCAGGGCCCCACATGCACTCACTGTGTGTGCGGAGCCTCCGGAGCCACAGCGCTTGCGCTTCCTGACCTGGCACAGCCTGGGAAAATCCCAGGCTGTGCTGCAGAAGGAAGAGGAGGAGCCCTCACGCTGCCTGCTTGCCAGCAGGAAGCGGCTGCGGAAGCGAAGCAGTGGGGATGTGAGAGCCTCTCGCAAGAGGCTGCTCGTGCGATCCCCATGCCCCAGTGCTACAAAAAGGTAAGGTGCGGAAAGGGCCTTAGTGTAGCCTATCTCACAGGTTTGTTGTGAGGATACAAAAAGACAGAGTGGGAGAAAGGGCATGATTAAATGGAAATAAATACCTAGTGTGATCCTATGCATGTCTACTCAGAAGTAAAGCCCACCTAGTGATTTACTGCCTGGGTTGGACAGTAAACCCTCAGGCAAGTCACATTCTCTCAGCCTCAGAGGAAGGCAAAGACTAATCCTCTCTGACCAAATCTTGTCAGGAAAAGCCAGTGATAGGTTCACCTTAGAGTCCTCATAAGTTGGAAATGACTTGAAGGCACACAACACAACTGTGCTGAGGACTGCAGCCTATGATTCCATTGTTAATCATTGGCATGGGTAGTTGGCATTATTTACAGTACAGAAGGCTGACTGTCATATTGAATGACTGGTCTCAACAGCAACAGATCTGTGGGATAACACATTCTTAGCATTGTACTTGGCTTGGAATCCAGACGATAGCATTATTTTCAGCACACCACAAGATGTCACTGTTTTATCAATATAGCAATATTGCATCATGCTGCAGGGCATTTTACAATCATTACTTTTTCTGGTATTTTAATAGCTTCTGCGAAGCATATGCAGATGAATTACATAGGCTGATCTGCAATAGAAATGGAGGAGATGGCACCCTGTCAAGGACCATATCAAAAGGATTTCTTTGTGACACCTCATAATATACCAAAAGGGACTTACAAACTGCCTGTTTTGATGTATGTGAAGGCATACATCACCATCACATTTAAGAAACATGGTTCTCTCCTATCCTCCCACCCTTTGGACTCTTTCTTCTTAGATTAAATACAGCATGGATAAAGCCCAACCCTTTCAGATAAATGTCAAGCTGGTGGGCGACGTATTTATTTCCTTTCTCTTTTTCGAATGGGAGTGGATGTCTTGTCTTTTCTCTAACACCATGAATGACATTATGTTGATATTTTGATGCACTTTCAAATGCGATAGTGCTGTGACCTTGATGCTTCAGCATTGTGCTCTCTGGCATTGCCTAAACAGTGACTCTGCATGTACTGTTAATTTATCAGGGTTAAGTAGAAGTCAAAAGTAACTATTAAGCAAAGGGTGTGTTGCATGGGTATATTTTAAAAAACGATGTCACTGAGTTCTTGTTTCCACATGGCTCCAAATGTAGATTGTCAAGGGAATGTGGGTCAAGTCAGCTGTCACATTCTTTTAAATGTGGAGAAGACTTGGTGCATGCATGCAGACCCCTATATGAGTAACCTGAACTTGCATGGTCATTCTCCCAACTAAACAAGTAAATCTATTTTCTGGAGTCATTCTGAACTGGAACTTTCTTGCAATAAGATGTTCAGCCAAGAGCAGTTTATATGATCAAGGGTGTGGTGGCTTGGCATACTGAGATTTTTAAAGAAATGAAATAGATGTGAAATATTTATTTTTTCAACATGTTTTGGGCCCCTTAATTAAAATGGTACTTCACCAGAGAGACTCTAAATAATGGATGGTTCTTACTCTTCAGTTTCTTCTATTGCTCTGCTATTAGTAAATAGCATTTATGAACTACATTTTCTGTCAATAAATTGTTTTCCCAAGACTGCAATACTGGATGTGTATCTGTGTGGCCAACAGCTAGGAGCTGGGGATCACATTGCCCTTCTGCAGGACCTTAAGGTGGACGCACCCTCACTCCTTCTGTGCCCCCATCCTTTTTTTTTTTAAAAAAAAAACATTTCTTTTTCACTCCAGCAGCTGTGGGGGCTAAGGTTGCTACATTTTTATCCCTTCCCCCTGCTATCTTAAGATCATAAAAGACCTTTGTTTACACAGCAAATAAACCAGAACTTCCATTTTACTTCCTTGATAATTAAAGATCTGTCTTGGGCCTAAAACTACTAAAGCGTCCTAAAACAAAGCAAAATTGCCCTCCCCCCAGAAGAAGTGGGAGAATGTTGTGGGCGAAAAAGAAACGCAAAAGCCTTGTTTTTGGGGAACAATGTACAGGGCTAAAAGCTGACCGACGAGGCCTCATTTTCTTCTTCTCTGCCTTAGGTCTAGCTCTAGAATAGTGAGACCGAGATTCTCTGTGTGTGCATCTTTAGATCTTTTCTTCCTGTCTCCACAGAGCATAATCAGTACTGTAACACCTGTGTGAACTCCAGCAGTTTCTAGAACTGCTGTTAAACAGCCAACAGCACCTTCTCTGCATGTGTACTTAGTGATGATGTGGACCACAGTTTCCATATGTTGTTCCTCTACCTTGAGTGAACTGTCATCTATCTTGACTGCTTATAAGAGATGTCAAGCAATAAGGGTATAGGATTTCCTCAGTCTCAAACCCAGCTTACTGGTTTCAGACCCACCTCACCAGCCTTACTTAGTTCAAAATATATTCAAAGATGCCATATATAATTTATTAAAGAGAGAGAGAGAGAGAGAGAGAAAGAGACAGACAGACAGACAGAGGGGGCAAACTCGTTTCCTTTATAGTCATGACTTCTGTCCTTTGATTTCTTATTTTCATATCACTATATCTCTATATCAGAGCTTTCCAGACTTTTCATGTTGGTGACATACTTTTTAGACATGCATCATTTTGTGACACAGTAATTCCATTTTACTAGCAAACTGGAGGTTAAACTGACCTGTTATAAGAGATATAGGCCTTTTCCACATGGGGTGAGGGAATCACCCCCTGCCGGTACTCACCGGACCTGTGTGCTCCATGCACTGGCCCAGGCAGCTTCTGGTTGTTGGAGGCTCTCCACCAACCGGTGAAGCTCGCCAGCCTAAAGCCCGCCCCTGGCAGATCTGCAGGTTCGCACTGGTGTGAGACTGAAAATCTGCACCGGAGCGTGGCCACGGAGTGGTGCACTCCGTGCTTTTGAAAGACCTGTTTTAAGCGGTCTTTCAAAAGCATGCTGAATGACCACTTTGGGTCATTCTGGAGCAGGCTGAGGTCCGGAACTACATAAAGTAGTCTGGATCCAGTCTGCTCCCAAGTGTAGACGTCCTCTCTGGAGGACGCTCTGCACCGTTTTAAAAACCCTGTACGGAAAAGGCCACAGACACATACATAAATTGTAATAACAAAATGTATGGGGACGCAACAGATGTCATGAACACCTTTCATATATTCTTAAAAATATATGATTTATAAATAATAACACACATGTCCAAGATTGTAGGTGACACACCTATACATTTCAGGCAATACACCGTTTGGAAAGTCCCACTCTATATGTTACTCCATGGGCTGGTAAGTGGATCTCACTAAAGAGATCTTGTTCTGGGTTCTGGGTTAGAGCTAAGATGGCTGCTTTATCAAAATGGTAGAGCAGGCTCTTGTTCCAGTCTTGAAAATTAGTCCTTGTGGATTAATATGTCATGGAAGAAGGACCACCCCTATTCATGTAATGTGCTTTTGGTGTGTGTTTCTATTTGTGGGATCAGTGGCATTCTGATCCAGATAACTGCTGACCTAGCAGTTCCATAAACATAAAAGTACCCTCAGATCATTGGCAGCAAGGGAAAAAACTCATTATTACATGTATCAAGCCTTGAGTATTGTCTGTCCTCCAGTAAATGTTTATTGTTGTTGTTGTTGCTACCTGTCATCACACTCCATGGATGAGAGACCTCCAACTCATTCTGTCATCAACAGTTATGCTCAGATCTTACTGACTCAGGGCTGTGAATACCTTGCTTGAGTTTATCCATCTGTAATGCAGTCTTCCTCTTTTCCTGTTGCCTTCTACCCTACTAAATGTTATTGTCTTTTCTAGTGAGCCATGTCTTCTCATGATATGGCAAAAGTACAACAGCCTCAGTTTAGTCATCTTGGCTTCTAGGGAGAGTTTAGGATTGATTTGCTCTAGGACTCATGCATTTGTCCTTTTAGCAGTCTCTTTCAGCATCGCATTTCAAAAGAATTACCGTAGTTTTCTTCCTATGAGCTTTCTTCATTGTTCATCTTTGACAACTATACGTAGAAACTGGATGTATGATGGCATGGACAATCCTAACTTTAGTATTCAGTGATGTATCTTTACACTTCAGGATCTTCTGTAGTTTCTTCATAGCTGCCCTTCCAATTTCTAGTCTGCTTCTGATTTCTTGACTGCAGTCTCCATTCTGATTAATGACTGGCCCAAAGTATGGAAAATCTTGAACTATGTCAATGTCCATTACCTACTTTAAGATTATGTAAATCATCTGTGGTCGTTATTTTTGCTTTTTTAATGTTCAACTGCCTTTGCATAGTTACCTTCAGAAGGTCAGAAAAGAATAGAACTATTCAAGTACCCTAAACAGAAATGGGAGATCTCTTTCTGACTTGGGAAAATAAACCCTCATAATTTGGGGAAAACACATAAGAAATGAAGCTGATTAATCAGGGCAAAATTAGAAAAGACATTAGAGTATAGATTCAGGGCTTGTGTTTTTGTGTACATATGTATATATACTGTAATCTCCTGTGTACAGAACTCCATTAAAATTACTACAAAGATCTCTTTGTTGCTATGCAGAATTGCTCTGTCATACAGCTATAATAATCACCTCTGGATGTACTTGCGAAGATAGAGGTGCTAAGTCATCCCTATCACAACTCTGTCCTTATCAAAAGAGTCTGGAAAAGAATCCTCATGAAAGTAAGATACCAATTTGAGGAACGCAATGCACTTCTGCCATTAAGGCATCTTTCCAGGGTGCTTGTGCGCTCCAGTGTCTGCTTCCAAAGGATCATTCCATATGTTATCTTCAGCAAAGCATTTTTCATTGTGGTAGATTTCCAGAAGGGCAAATAAAAACTTCAGTGCTATTTAAAGCCTTCAAATACCACATTCGTCCTTGAAAAGCTATTACTAAGCCCTCTAGCCATAATAATTCCTTTTAGTGGTGAAGGATGGTGAGAAGCAGGGCAGAGCATTGGGCAAATAAATTACAACAAAACTTGTGCAATGCTGTAATATTGTGGTAATTATAGATGGTGTTCATGAGAGACAGAAGATAAGACAACTTGAGGTCTATACCTTACATATTTTTCAGAGAATATAGAGACATACCTCAGTTAACAAAGCCTCTGACAAAGAAGATATTTTTTTACAAAGTCATTTTGCAAGAGCCCAGCCCACCCCCCTTCCCTCTTTTCTTGACTTGTGCCTAACTGGAATTTTGTTTTGTTTTGTTTGGGCAGAACTGGTCTTGGGAAGATGGTGAAAGAGGGCTGGAGAAATACAGATATTCAGTGTTGGATTGCAGCAATGTGTCTGAAGTAAACAATGCAATAAAACTTAATCTGAGAAAGAATGGAATTCTACTCTAGGGGCTTTTTTCGCACTTTGTGGGGAAAACGGAGCAGTCCGTTACTCACCGGACTGGCACGCTCCCCCCCCGATGATCCATGCCGATCCGGAGCAGTGCATGCCCACGCTACACACTCTCCAGAGATGGAAATGGAGGCTTCTGGTTGGTGGAGGCTCTCTGGAGAACCAACTGGAGAAGCTCACCAGCCGGAAGCCCACCCCCGGAAGATCTGCAGCCTCGTGCTGGTGCGAGCCTGCAGATCTACACTTAGCGCAGTGATGGACTGGGGTGCGCTGCACTATTGAAAGTCCTCTTTTAATCGGTCTTTCAATAGCACAGCGAACCACCAGTTCTGGGCGTTCCGGAGCGGGCTGAAGTCCAGACATACATTAAGTAGTCCGGACCCAGTTTGCCCCCAAGTGCAAACCTCCTCACTGGAGGACGTGCTGCCCCATTTTAAAAATAAAATGCAGAAAAGGCCTAGGTGAACCTACTGTAGCCATATGTGTTTATCTACAACTTGCAAGGTAAACAGCTGTCTTAAGAGCCACTTATTCGGCATGTGTGAAGAACAAAGCAGAGAGAGACAAAGCAGATTTGCCTCCCCCACCAGCAAATCTGACATGTTGAAAAAACATAGATCTATAATGGTTTACCACCAACATGGAAATCATAAGAAGAGTGGAGGCTATTGAAAGAAAAGGAAATCATCCTTGGATACATTTTGGAAGAAGCTTTCCAGTGGGTGCTGGAAGATTCAAAATGTTTTTGTTTACTTATGCAAGGCTTACTTAACCTGTTTATTTTATTTCACATGGGTATAATGTTAGTATTGACTAAAATGTTTGTTGAAATATGCTGAATTGCTTGACTTTATTTTTTTCAGTGCAAGAACCTATCCCTATTCTTTACATGTTATTTCTATCCCTAGCACCAAAGTTTCTATTAAAGAAGCCCAGAAACGTACCTACTTCATTAACTGAGGTATGTGTGCAGTATTCTTATTTGACGTTAATCTAAAATAATAGAGATTCATCGAGTTAGTGAGATTTACCTATGAGTTGCCTCACTATCAACAATTGGTTCAATGGATCTACTTTAAATGGGACTACCAACAGGATTCCAGCTACTATGGAAAAGAAAAGTTTCACATGCTACAGTGGAAACAAGCAGTAGAAACAAGACAATTCCAATTGGTTTCAGCAACTCTCATGACTGTTAAAGAATTCTTCACCCATTATCATTATGACTGCATGCCCAACAAGGTCACTCATCTCTTTGGTAAATGAAATTACAGGTAAATGATCCAGGTTGGGTGGTGTGTGTCTTCTCGTCAGAACTAACAGTACAAGAGTGATGTCATTATCATCCCTCAAATCTGACAGTCATTTGGAAAAGTTTACTTGCCTTATGGAAGGGTTTAAGATTTGAATGTGAAAGAAAGAAGTGTTTTTGAAAGAGACAGGGAAAGGAAAAAGGTTAGCTGAAATTCTAAAACCTCTTGCTATGTTGGGCATCAGTCTCTGGGATCTGTTACACAATCTGGGCAAATTGCATGCTAGGGATGTTTTCATATTTCTTTCCACTCATATTAGGTGTGGAGAACTTATTCTATGAAGAACTGTTGACCTATAAGAAAAACCAGTTGGGAAGCCATGCTGATGGTGGGTGGAAACAGAACTAAAAGTGAGTGGAGCCTCATTCTGTTTTTGCTACCACTATTCAATCTGCATTGAAGTAGAAAGGAAGTGGCATGGCAACACTTGCTCTGAGCAAAGATTTGGGGGATGGGAGAATGCATTACTACTGCTTCTGTCAGAGTCAGGACAGAGGCTCCCTGATATCTTGTTCCCCACGAGTGATTGAACATGAAGTGGACTCGTAAAATGTTTTGTTAGGTTTTTATAATGGTGAGGTCAGTCTCATGGATTTGTTTTGCCCTATGCACAAGAGGGAAAAAGGAGCATTTTGTGTTCTCCTTCTTCTAAACCGCCTCATGTGTGTCTCACTTTCCTGGTCTCAATACAGTGCTGAAGCTTAAGCTAACATGTTTGCAAAGACAATGTAGACTACATGTGTCTTTGAAAAGTTCAAGGAGGAGGTCTGCAACATCAGAAACATGAACCTTTAGCTCAGATGGGATAAGGTGAGAAATAAATCACAGATTTTCTATTCCACACCTTTTCTGTATGTGTATAAATATGTAATAAATCAAACATAAAACAGAACACAGTGTCTGGAATCCTTTTGGGCTGAAATTTAGAATGAACCTATTGAATTATTTGCTGAGTGGTGAATCAATGTATAGGTAAAACCAACAGATTCAATGGGTTTATACTAGTCAGGAGAAATAACAGGATTTAGACTGAAGTCTCCAGTGATTGCTTCTTCCTGAAGGAACCCCAAAGTAGATAGTATAGCCCCAGGAATTTATCATTACTCAGGGAGTAGAAAATCATCGCAACTTTATTAAAGGAAGGTGGCATTTGTATGTGCATGACATTATGGTGTGGAAGTGCTAGACTAAGGCCATTTCTGCATTACACTAATATAGTGCTATTATTCCACTTTCAACATCCTACGGAATCCTGGGGTTTGCAGTTTAGGGAGGGGCATTTAGAATTCTCAGCCAGGAAGCCCTTTGGGCTCAGTAAACTACAAACCTCAGAATTCCACAAGATGTTGAAAGCAGAATAATAGCACTATAACAGTCTAGTGTGGAAATAGCCTAAGAGTATGCAGAAACTGCACAGGAAAACCAGCACCAATTAATCACACTGTTTCTTGGCAACCCACTACTCATCTTGGGCAATACCTAATGGCCCAACCTGTGAGAAAATACTGGATCAAAATGTGTCTAAAGCTATGGTGGGTGCAGCATATTTAATCATGTGGATTAGAGACCCTTTCTGGAACTACCTGGCCTTCTGACTAGGGAGTTATCCCATTTTCTCCCTACAGTGAACTTCCCAGGAAGATTGCTACTTGCCATATGTGCACAGGACATACTCCCAATGTTGCAACAAAAGAAATACTGAGCAATAGGTGAATCAACAAGCATTTCTAGCCACACTAAGGAGAAAGCACCTCAGGAAAGGTAGAAACCTTTTCAGCCCAACAACTAGTCAGGGTGAGTACAAAAATTCCTACCACATTCCCATAAAGAGAGACTTGCTACAGTCCTGTGTCGTTCTTTATCTGTGTCTTGGACTTTTGAGGGAGACAAATGTTGAATTATTTGCCCAGGAAAGACAGGAGCAAGTCTTATATAGGCTCTGTTTCCATCACTTCTCTGTGAGACATCTGGGCCCAAGTGCCAAGTCTCATGAGACTTTAAGCCTAATGCACAGTTAAAGGAGTCACAGAAACAGAATACATTGCCTACTTTTGCAAGAAACAGTAGGAAAAAGCACAGCAGCAGCGTAAGGAAGGATAGGTAAAATTAATATCTTTGCTCCAGTAACTAGGGGTGGATCAGTAACTAGGGGTGGAACAGCATCAATAAACATGATGTAATGCAAAACCACTAGCATCTGTACTGCAGTGTTTAATGATCAATTTAAAAATGAATAAGCATTTTCTAGGTGATATGCTGATTGTCCAGATCTGCTTATTATTACATATACTACCAGAGCAAGTAGAATTTAGACTGTATATCCTACCATTCCACTTTCAATCTCCATTGGGGTTGTGAGTTAACAATAAGTTTACTATGATGAAGGGGACTCCAACCCCCCAATTATCCTGATTTGGCATTAACCAGTGTCCTACTTTTTCAGTCTCTTTTATAATGTCCCAACTTCTTTTTCGTCCCCCGATTTTCCCACTTCCCCCCCAGCTTACTTTAAGTGCTGCAAACTGAGTTCAAAGTGTAAAGTGACTTTGCACTTGACAGTGAGGAGAAGAGCTGGGGAGGTGATGGAATCTTGGCCTTCCCTATAGACTCGGGCAAAAGCAAACTGCTGCAGCCTCTCCTAGCTTGTTATGTTCATCCACATTAGAAACTTTTCCCATTTTGACCATGCTGTGATCCTGCTTGGCCACATGTGTCTTGGTTTTCATTTGTGAAATGATGGAAGGTATGGGCCCATGAGGTCATCTTGCCTGCTTTTAATACAGGAGACTTTGAAATGGTATTTCTCCACATCTAGTTCCAGCAATGGAGTCACAGCACGGTATCTGGTTTAAAGTATATAAATACGTATAAATATGGTATATTACAAAAGCTAGTATACACAGCATGAAAACAAAAATATAATAATGGAGATGATCATTGCATGTAAGCCCAATGAGAAAGTTTACTTTTTTTTTGTTTTGTTTTATGTTTATGAGTCCGTGTGGTGTAGTTATTGAACATTGAAGTATGGCCATTTCCACACTAGACTGGTATAGTGCTATTATTCCACTTTCAACATCCTATGGAATCTTGGGGCCTTTTAATAGCACTATAGGGAGGGGACTTTTAATAGCACTATAACAGACTAGTGTGGAAATGGCCTATGATTCTGGAGACCAAAGTTTGGATCTCTGCTCAGCCATGAAAACTCATTTGGTGACTCTCTTAGACTCTCAGGAAAGCAAAAGGCAACCCCCCCCAAAAAAAAATCTTGCCAAGAAAACCCTGTCATAGGTTCACCTTAGTGTCACCATAAGTTGGGACCAACTTGAAAGCACATAACAACAAGGACAAGAACAACAACAACCATGTACTTCTGAAAAGATGAGCAAGACAGTGGAAGTGGTTTAGTGCTTCCTGTAATGGAAGCAGTGGAATTGACCATGTTACCTTGAAGAGAAAATATGAAGGGGAAGGAGAAGAAGCTGGTTTACTATGCTTCTGAGAAGAAAGTAAGCATCGTATTCTTTAAAGCATCAAACTCTTTTAAGAAGTTTTATTTAAAAAGAGCACTTTTTAGAGCCCATTTAACCTGTATCAGACGTCTGTTACAGCTTCTTTCAGCAGTGCCTGTACATTTGCTTGCTTGATCAGTCAGAAGTGGAGGCCCAGGCAAGACCATTT
Organism: Ctenosaura bakeri; assembly: GCA_948474755.1. Lineage (NCBI taxonomy): Eukaryota > Metazoa > Chordata > Lepidosauria > Squamata > Iguanidae > Ctenosaura > Ctenosaura bakeri. Next base: position 111,358 of record CAOLHI010002561.1, on the reverse strand, counting down.
ATAACCTTTGCTTCTGTCACTTTTTGAATATGTCTTGACACTGGTTATTTCAAGAAGTGTAGGAGACACTTTACATCAAGTAACTTTTGGTACAATATTATATATATCACAATATTTAGTAACTTTCCCTGCAGGGAGAAAAAAAAACTTACCTAACAGATCATTTCTGTGTTAGACACTGGAAAAGTACTGATGACTGCATTCACTTAAGATGCTCTCAGTTATAAAATTCAGAATCCTGAGTGAATTCTCTTTAGCAGAATTCTCAATAGCATTTAATTTTCAGGATCATAATATGTATCTGTATTTCAATAACTGCTTAGGTCTCCCTTTTGTCATATTATTTACTGACATCTGTGGGTTGCTGAGTTTTCAGTTGCTGAGTTTTGCACTAGCTGCAGCTTCCAAGTCATTTTCAAGGGCAGTCTCACACAGAGTGCATTACAGCAGTCTAATAAGAAGGTTACCTATGTGTATGCACTACTGTAGCTAAGTTATCTATCTCCAGGAAAGGACACAGATAGTAGACCAATCAAAGCTGGCCCAAAGTACTCTGAGCCATAGAGTTCATCTGGGCCTCCAATGATAAAGATCAATGTAGGAGTACTCCTCAAATATGCATCTGCTCCCTTACAGGGAATACAGCTTCACCTATGACAGTCCATTTACCTAATTCCCAAACCTGAGATCCATCAGTCCAAAGAGCCTCTTTCTTGAGGTTCTTAAGATTAAGATTCTTAAGATTTCTTAAAATTCTGCTTCAATTTATTGGTCTCTATCAAGAACATTATAGGATTAAGGCACTGGTCCAGCATCTACCCAGCCTGTTCAGTCCCCATTTTCTTCCTTATTCTCTGTCTATTTTAGATTTTTTTTAGTAGTGTTGGCACTGGGAAGATGGTGAAAGAGGGCTGGAGAAACACAGTGTCAGGTTGCAGCAGTGTGCCTATGCAAAACAATGCAATAAGCAAAGCCTGAGCTGGGAACCAAGCGTGATTCTGTTCCAGACAATCCTTCTATAGCTTTGTGTGTTGCCTACAACAGGTAAGGTAACCAGTAGCCGTTTCCAGAATCCTTTACTGAACATGTGTGAACAGAAAGAAAAACAGAGAACAAGCACAAAACAAAGCAAAACAGGTGAGCCTGTCTCACCAAATGCTCCTAGCATGTTAAAAAAAGCACAGATCTGACCACCAAAATGGAAATCATTTAAAAAGTGGAGGCTGGTAAAAAAAAGAGGCCTTCTCTAAAAATGTTTTTGGGAAGAAGCCTTCTGGTGTCTCTGGATGGTTCAGAATGTTTTACTTACTTAAACAAGGCTTAACTTTCCTGGTTGTTTCATTTCACATGTGCATATTGCTTAATTTTGAATAGAAAGTTTGCTGAAATGTGTTGAACTGCTCTTCTTTTTTGCATGGAGGAAGCAAGTCCTATTCTTTCCATGTTATTTCTGCTTTTGATATCAAACTTTCTGTTAAAGAAATGACATCCACAAATACATCTACTTTGTTAACTAAAGAACACCTGTACTGCAAATAAGCTCTGAATCACATCTCCCCCTCCCAGCTGTTTCTAACCCTTTAATGTATGTCCGATTAGTATTAATATATGTCCAGTTAATAACAGTGTTCAAAATGAAGTGCTTTCTTGAGAACCAAATGATACAGAGTAACAATCTGTCCATTAAACTGTCTTTTGATGTCTCTCTCTCTGACTGGTTATAATGAGTACACCTGCTGATAAATCCGAATGTATATCAGTTTCCTTATTCACAGGCCATTCTGAGATTCTGTTGAAGTTGGGGCTTTCTGGAACTGAAAACAGTTCCTTGAAGTTATGATGTTAAACTTCTGACACTGTTTGCAAGACTGAAGCCAGACCAGTGTCTGTATTGAAGAACAGCTTTATCTAATGAAGGAACAATCCAGAACAAAAGTATAAATCAGTGCTTTAGACCAGACAAGCACCACCTGTATCTTTCTAGTAATACTAAAATTAAATTCTGCACCACAGATACATATATCTATATCACTCACAGTGTGGTCAAGAACCAGAGCCTTGTGAAATCCACATTCAGTAACAGCCACCCCCATGTACATTTTTAAAAATAATAAAAATCCCCTTTAAAAGAAGAAGTATGTGTATAGTTGCTTAGACTTTGATGTCACGGCAGAAAGGAACTCACAAACTGGAGAAAGCTATATTTGCATTTGCAGTTGCATTTAGCTGCAGGGGGACTTTTGCTCTGTCTTTCTGTGGGACAGGGGGAGTGGGGAAGTACTATCCCATTGAGAAAAGTCCTCACTGCTTTCTCAGTTTAAGGAGGATTTTGATGGGTGACTTGAAGGCATGGAAACACACACACATAACTGAAGGTAGGGAGAGGAAACCATGAGTTGGGGGGAAAGAGGTTAAATCCAACTCTGTAAAACTAAGGCAGGAGTTGCACGTTTTTTTTTTTGTCATACTCCCATATCTGTGTAGAAAGGAGATTCAGCCTTTCTGATGCACTCTTCATCATAAAAATCACAGAACAGAGAAACAGGTGTTTACACCACACACATAATGCATTTATAAAGTGAACACTTTATTGGTGAGAAGCACTTGCAAAATCAGAAACAGAAGTCTCAGGTATGTAAGTAATGGAAATCAACTCTGCTGCCTCTCCAGTGACTTCACTGGATAGCCTACAGCTTGGAAACAAAAGACTCAGGGAGTTGGATGTATTTAGCTTAGAAAAGAGAAGACTGAGGCCATTTCCTCACCTTACCCTTTTCTGATGTCATCCTGGCATCATCCTGGCAGTGCCTTTGCTGGGATGGGTGAATATTCCCAACGCTCCTCTCTGTACATGGTCAGCTGCCTGCAGATGGGTGCACAAGCAATATGTGCCTTCTCTTTCCTGTGCTGCACTGGGGCAGTGCAGCACAGAACTTCTCCAGTGCTTCTGCCATTCTGCATGGCTGCGGGTGACAAAAGCATTGCTTAATCATAGGCCATTAACAGATTTTTTCTATTAATGGAATATCCCACAATCGCAATGGATGGGGACATGTTGGCAGTGGGACTGCGATGACATTGTGCAAACGCACAATTCATGGACCACCAGCAATGCATCCCCATCACAGGACAGCAATGTTGTGTGGAAATGGCCTGAGAGGTGACATTATATCTATCTTTAAATAACTAAAGGGGTTTGAGATGGAACCAGCTTATTTTGTGTTGGATTCAGATTACAGAAAAGAAAAGATATTCCACTTAAACATTAGGAAGAATTGTTTTTTAAACTCTAAGAGCTGTTCAACTGTGCAATAGATTGACTTGCAGGGTGGTGTGGTAGGCTCTCCTTTTTTTTTGGATGTCTTTGAACAGATGTTGGATGGACATTTTTCAAGAGTGCTTTAGCTGTGTATTCCTGCAGAGCTGGAATGGAGGGCCCTTGTTCTCCCTGCCAATTCTAAGATTCTATGATTCTATGGCTTACGTCAGGGCAAATACTAGATATCAGGAATTCATTAAGTTTCCATGGGACAATTTCCTTTAAAGTAGATGCTGTCTCACATGTGGTTTTGCCAGTTCCTTCCTCTAAAATATAGCCTACAGTATTTGTTGGCAGTCTCCCATCCAAATAGTAACCAGAGCTAACCCTGCTTAACTTCCATGATCAGGCAGGCTCTGGTGTCAGAGTATTTAGGCAGATAGGTAATCATGTATGCTTTAACAGGTAGTGAATGAACCTAAGATCATGACAGAAATTGCTTTAAATCAATACTTTATTTATTGCTATTAGGACTTTTGTCCCATGGGAAGCAATAAAAAAATCAGTCATTAAACCATACACCACTGAATGAACATACTCCTCCCAACATATTTCCAAATCATTCTTCAACTTTTCTCTAGCTGAGAATACTTAGCTTTGAACTTCAGTGAGTCACCAGGGCTAGAAAGAACATTTTATAACTGTTGGACAGCTGCTGAGAACAATTCCCTCTTCATAATGGCTTTGGTACAGTGGGGGGAGGAAAGGAGAGCATTATTTGAGAACTCAGAGATGGTGACAGAGCACAGGATAGCATAATCTCAGACACAAAATAGTTTGAAGTTTAGCTGTGCCTTGATACCCTTATTCTATAGTAATTCAGAATCAGTGCTGCATTCTCCTAGAAAGATCTGAATGAATGCAAATATGCATTGTTATTTTTACTCAGCAAATGTTTGCCCCCCATGTCAATGTGTTCAGTCAAATACTCCCCTTATTTGAAAAAAAGCATTTCAGAGATGAATTGTACATAGTGTTGTGTTACATGATTTCTGATCAACAGTCAGTGCTGAAAATTTGTCTCTGCATTCTCTTCTTTTCAACTCTATTACCTGGTCCATTTGTATGTGAGCAATCTTTTTCCTCACTGCTGTATATTTTCTTAAGGGGCTCACTCCTCTCTTAGTTTTATTCCCCTTTGCTGAACTGGAATACTATTAAATATTTAATTGCAAATCAGAGTTCACAAGACCAATGTTTTCAGTTGTACTAGTTAGAAATCTATTACTGGCAGGCAGAGCATGACTCATACCTTTGAGAGTCGGTAGTAATGCAATCTCCTTCTGAGCTGTATAAAAGCTTCTGCCCAAGGCTACTGAAGGTCACTATCACCTCTGCTAATGATTTCCCCAACTGTCACTGTGTTAATGAGTCTTTTAGTCAGGTTAAAAGCCCACTGCTCTTCTGTTCTAGAGTTGAGTTTCCTCACTGACAACCATGCTTTAGTGTAATTAATTTGAGGTACATGAGGTTGAGCCTGCTGTGAAGCCTTACTGTTCTTTACTTAGGTGACAGATTCACAATGTGGGGAGGGTGAGAAAATGAATACTTTATTTCATAGAGGGTCTCTTCCAACTCTATGATTCCGTGATTATTTAGTCATAAGTCTAAATGCATGTTTGCATCAAGCTTTTGGACCATCTGTTCTTGGGATCCAGTTGAAATGATGAAATCTGTATACCAAAAGTGCAAGTTAAAATGCTGCCATTGCTGCAGTAATATGGGGCAGGGTTTTGCTAACTTGCTTGCATTTATGCTTTGGATTATCAATGTGCAAGTGGAACAGATCTACCAGGGTCTACATACACTCAAAAGCACCACAGATACGTACCATCCAATCTGGGCAGTCCTGATCAATTGACAGTCCCAATTAATCCTCTGTCTCCCAGTTTTTCAGCTGCCTTTAAAATGTCCTAGTTTATCTCTCATTTTTCTATTTTCCCTCTTTGTTTTCCACTTACTTCAACTGCTGCAAACTATCTTTTGTATATATTCCCCCAATTTTTTTCAATTTTCTTTTCTCCTCAAGAGCATTTATTGTGGCACATGCTAAAGGAAATTGCACATTAGAAACTGAGTCATCATACTCCATTTCTCTAATTTGTTTTTTTATTTTTTAATAATCTTTATTATTTTATAAATTATGTTAAGAAGGAAGAATGATGATACAGCAAATAACACCACCAAGTAACAATACAGTACAATACAATACAATACAAACAATAACATTAAAATGCCAACTTAAAAAAAGCAACTTCCCAAGTATCTTAAACTGTAGTTCTAACTAATCTCTAATTTGTGTGTTTTTTTTAAAGTGAGCGTGTTCTTCTTCTACGTTTCACCATATGTTCTGATGTGTACCCTATTAACAACCCAATATTTTCCATTCAGAATTTGGAGAAACAAGAGACATTGTCCACAGTAGTACTGTGTTGAAACATTCATTTTCTGATTACCAGCTTTAATTTTTTTTGCTGAACCCTTTCTTTTTTCTCTTTCCACATTCTTCAATTCCAAGCTGACAAATGCTGATTAGTGTCATTTCAGATGAGCACTCCCTTCCCAGTGCTTGGTAAAACTCATTTCCCACTAGAGAAGGGAGCAGAGCAGCCTTGACTGCACATTCTTTCTTTTCGGCTGATACTGAACAGCCAGCCTATTTCTGACATATGATGCAAATGAAACTCCCCTCACCGCCTATCTGAAATGTTCCAGCGCCCCCCTGAAATGGGGGGGGGAATTGAGTTAGTTTGGAAGCACTGGGTCATTTTCTTGCTACTGTTTATGCCTCACTATCACCATTTGCATTTGGATGAACAGGGTCATATTCTCCTTATTAGTCAGCAGAGTTGTGTAAAGTACCTACTGATCTATGTGCACCTCTCTGGGAATAAACTCAATTGAACTCAGTGGAAATTATTTTCAGGCAATTATATCCTGGTAAATAAGCACAGGAACATACTATACATATTCACAAAGTATTAAGATATTTTAGCAACAACATGCTTCAACCTTAAAACATGTTATTAATCACAGGACATGCTTAATACTGGTGAAAATGGGAATGTATAATTATACCTCTGATTTATAAGTCAGTTTTAAAACCTAGCTTAAGGCCTTGGATAACCACTTGTAGACATCTGCTTTTGGGTGCTGATAATATGCAAGTTAGGGGACTTTTGGTGACAAATCAAACTTAAAACAAGCTTGTGCTTAGCTTGAGGCAATCTACTTTGCTTAAATAAAAATAAGAAACCCTTACATTGCTTCTTGAAGGTGGTATGTTCAGTGCAGAGCATGTAAAATTAACTTTTTGGACTGTAAGTCACAGAATTCCTCAGTCAGCACTGGCTGGTGATTTGAGGAGCTGAGTCCAAAAAGTAATTATTTCAAGTTCTAGTTCTGTCTGCCACTACTGAATCACAGCCATTGTCAGCGAACATTCAGGTGAAGTTTGAGAAGAATTAATTATAGTCTATGAATTAGTCCACATTATTTGACAAGTTAGAGAATTAAAAACATTGGCAGAAAAAAAAATAAGCCAGAGTTGACAGCAATCTGTGAGGGATTGGAAGGTGAAGGCTAAGGAGCAGTTTACTCATTCAGCAAAATCAAGTGATAATATTTCTAAGGCAAAAGGTTATACCTTGGAATTATCTCCTATCTAAAAAACCTGGAATAGGTGACAACCTAACATGGCAAGTAAAGTAGGAATATTTGGCATATATATTAGGTAGAGTAGAGCAGGGTTAGTTCAATATGAGCTTGCGGTAGCTCATGTGGAACTCTAGATGCCCTGGTAAGGTTAAAAAAGAAAGAAAAATTTACATTGATTAGTGTTAAGGCATCTTGCAACAGACAGAAGAATCCAAATTAGGGTCCAGCCTAATCCTCTTTTTAACAGTTAATTTTTCTACATGCATGGAAAGGTTTTCTTTATGAAATGGTATTGGGAAGTGTTATCTCCGGTTCTGGAAATAGAGCTGGTATGACCCAGGAAAGGTTTAATCACTTGACTCTAATGTATTTATACATTTCTTAGCTATCCTGCAAAATCAAATATAGCCCCAGGTCAGCTTCCTCTGAAAAGTATCACTGAAAATTTTCAGAGGTTAAGTCATTCTTTTTGTTGCAGCAAAACCAAAAGAGTTTGGTGGGAATTTAAAGATTAAAGCCATTTCTGCACTAGCCTGTTATAGCATGATGATTCCACTTTCAACATCCTCTGGAATCCTGGGGTTTGCAGTTTCGAGAGGAGCCGCCTGGCCCCTCTCGAAACTGCAAACCCCAGGATTCCAAAGGATGTTGAAAGTGGAATCATCGCGCTATAACAGGCTAGTGCGGAAATGGCCTAAGACATGTGATTATTGAATAAACCTTTGTGGAAATTGTTCACTTCATCAGACTCTTCATAATCTTCTGTTCTATTATCTATGCATGTGTATATGAATCTACTAACTGAGGTAGTGCTGCTAGCCAAGATTGTTGTTGTTTTTGTTGTTATTATTATTGTGCACCTTGAAGCCATTTGTGACTTATGGCAACCATAAGATGAACCTATCACAGGGGGTTTATTGTCATGATTTGTTCAGAGGGGGTTTGCCTCTGCCTTCTGCTGCTGAGAGAGTGTGATTTGCAAAAGGTCACCCAGTGTGAGAGTACGACTTGTTCAAGATCACCCAGTGGGTTTCCATGGCCGAGTGGGGATTCAAACCCTTATGTCCAGAATTGCAGTTCAATGCTCAAACCACTACACCATGCTGGCTCATCACAAGGTAATGCATCTCAAATCTCATGAAGTGGACACTGCCCACAAAAGCTTACACCATAATAATATTGGTTTGTTTACAAAAACCTGAAGATTCTGTATTTTTACTACTGAAATTGCTGTTTTTTAATAGCCATCTGCTGCAGCTCAGCAAATCAGGACATTGAGAGAAATGCCTCAGATACAATCTCAGTGGTCTCAGATATGAATGTGTCACCTGTATTCTGTTAGCAGTCTAGCCATAGACCAGTTGCAATTTCTGAATTTGCCTTCAAAGGCTAGCTCTGGTAGAGTGCATTACAGTAATCCAGTCTAGAATTAACCGTGACATGTATAACTGTGGTCTGGGTATCTTTGTCTAGGATAGAGCACAGGTGATGTATGAACCTCAGGTGATAAAACCAGTTATACTAATAAAGTTACTTGGGTCTTAGCTGACAGCACTAATACAACAGCCTTTCAGACTCAGTACTGCACCTTCAGAGAAAGACTACAATCTCCCAAGAACATTATTCACTATGGACAATCACACATAGAAATAATTACAGCTGTTTATCTATCACCATCATGGCAATAAGTTGAGATTTTATAAATCTATAAATGCTATAAAATTACATTGGCATGACATGCCTTCACAGAGTTTGTAGTTGTTGTGTATGTTCCCACTGCAGGGAAAAGTTAAGAGATGTAGTGTTATTTTTCCATTTTTTGTTTTAAATAAAACCATTGTTTTATATAATTGTTGTCTTTACTGAAGCTAAGATGATGAATACCAGCTTGGATAATATTTTTAGAAATATGGTATTTGTTATGAGAGATGAAGATATTTCTAGTGTTGAAAACTTGCTCATATTTGGTCATAAAAATGACAGGAAAGCAGAGTTGGAAGTGATCCTAAGGTCATATAGTACAACTCATTGTCAATGAGTCCACAGCTAAAGCATCCAGAACTGGATACTGAAGTCCAGGTGAGATTTAGTCAAAGCAGAACAGAGTGGTATCATTACTTTCCTTAATCTAGATTCTGTACTGTGCAATCTAGAACTGTTCTGTTCCCTGTACAACATTAGCTTGTGTTTAGATCCTTTTTTAACATGTATTTCTTTCAAGTCAGGTGTTAACTATCCTACATTTGTTCATCTGTTTGTTTGTTTTTCTGGCTAAATGTATTAACATTTATCCCTAACAACATTCCTTTTGTTAGTTCTCCAATCTATCATGACCAACTTAAATCCTAATTCTATGTTTTCATGTGTTAGTTACATCTCCCAATTTACTTTCTTTGTACCTTCATCTAAATAATTTATAAAGATGTTGAACAACACTGGGCCCAGGATAGATACCTGGAGCCCTTCACATACTATTTTTCTCCAGGACAACAAAAAATGATTGGTGACTGCTTTGAGGGTTTGCTCCGTCAGCCAACTACAAACCCTCCTAACAGTATCCTTGACTAGACCATGTATTTACCACTTGTCTGCAAGAATATTATTGGGGATCATTTTAAAACCCCAGATCCTCTTCCTTAAAATGTGGGGACATTTGCCTGCCTCCAGGGACCTGGTCTCTTCACATCTTTCTTCAAGAATTCTTAAAGTTTATAGAAAGAAGCTCTTAGATATCACACTACAACTGTTATAGCGCCATAATCTATTTTAACTGCCATGGTAACATCCTGTGGAATTCTGAGTTGCGTAGTTTAGTGAGGCCCAAGAGCTCTCTGGCTGATCATTCTAAATGCCTCTCCCTAAACTGGCAAGTTCCAGGATTCCATAGGATTTTGCCATGGCAATTTAAAATGTAATACAGTGCCAAAACACTGTAATGTGATATGTAGCCTTCTACAAATTCCTTTAGTACTCTTGGATGAAATTCAACTCGTCCCAGAGAACTGAAGCCAGTTAAAGTAGCTAGGTGTTCCTGTACAATCTCTACCTATCTTGGACTGCAGCCCCCTCACTGAATCATTTATTCTCTTTTCACTGAAAACTGCTTTGCTTTTTGGAAAAAAGAAAGGTCTTAAGCAGTTCTGTTTTCTCTCTGTCAGTTATTCGAATTTAACTTTTCCAGAAAGCACTTTCTTGTTCTCTTCCTGCTCTAAAGCCACTTCTAATTATTAATAGCTCTTGTGAATTCATTTGAAGCTTTAGCCCTCTCGACCTTCTTCCTCCAAGTACTGGCAACTTGTTTGCACCGGTGATCTGACCTTGTCCCACATCTTATACATACCTCTTTGAAGTCTCACCTGAAAGCTCTTTCTGTATCTATTCTGGTTTCCTTAGATACCTTACAATTTTCTTTCTTATTGGAATCTTTTGTGATTGTGTCTGCAATATTTCACATTTAAGAAATGCACATGCAGAATGAATACTCCATTCTTTTTTAATATTACAGATTATAAGATTCCACTCATGTTTTCTTAAGCTTACTGAAACTAACTTTTGTAAAGTTGAGCATGTGTGCCTGAATATGGCCCTTTCTGCACCAGGCTATTAAAAACGGTGCAGAGCAACCTCCGACGGAGGTCTTCTGCACTGTGGAGTGGACTGGGGTGGACTACTTTTTGTAGTTCCGCATCTCAGTCTGGTTTGGAGTGATCAGAACTGGTCGCACAGCATGCTTTTTAAAAACCTCTTTTAAAAAGTTTTTCAAAGCACGGAGCACATGACCCCGTTCGCTCCATCACCACGCTCCGGTGCAGATTTGCAGGCGCGCACTAGTGCATGCCTGCAGATCTGCTGGGGGTGGGCTTTAGGCTGGCAAGCTTCTCCGGTTGGTGGAGAGCCTCCACCAACCGAAAGCCACCATTTTGGACGCTGGAGCAGTGCGGAGCGACGAGCTCACACTGCTCCTCGTCCCCACGGACTTGCCCGGATGCTGAAGAAATCCAGTGAGTCCTGTTTTTGTGTGGTTCCTTTCCCACGTGCGGAAAGGGCCTATAGTTAGCTTTCCCTTCTTTTGTATTACAAATACCAGAAGGATGTGATTACTTCTACCCAGGGTTGCCACTTTATTGCCTACTTCTCTCTTGGTGAGGATGAGGTCCCAGATAGTAGTTCGTTTTTGTCACTTGAAACTTTGGAAAAATAAAGTAGTAGACTGTCAAAAAGACAAGTTAGAAATTTGTTAGACCTGACACTTTTGACCGAGAGATAACAGGATAGTTGAAGTTCTTCATTACTACTCTTAAAAATATTTTTAAATCTCTCCTTTTTAAATGTTTGGCTATCTGTTCTAGGAAAGCATCATCCAAGTCTTCAGTCTGGTTTGGAGGTTTATAGAAACCTTGCACAATAATGTCACTGCTGTCATACTCTCCTATAATCTTTAGCAAAATTCTATCAATCTGGCTTCAAGTCATATATCCTGTTCACAGGTGTACACATCCTTCACACACAATTGTCCTCCCCCTTTCTGTATAGTCTACTCCTTTTGAATATATTATATTCTATAGTCTCTAGATTCCAGTCATGAGTCTCATCCCATTGGTTTCAGTAATACTTTCAACTGTTAAGAGTTCAAGTTCATCTTTTTTATTTTCCATGCTGCATGGATCACTATAGAGACACAGGAAATTATGTTTCAACTATTGGTTGTTGTTTTTTTGTACTTTATGGTGGGTTCATATAGTATTGTCCCAATTTTCTCAGAATCACTAATGTTCTTATCCCCAGTACCAAGTATCTCCCTGCCCTCTGAAATATTGCCTCCCTGTCCTGCAGGATTCAGTTTAAAATACATCTGATTAGGTTTGTGAAACTAACAAGCACTGCTTTTGAAGTGCATTCTGAAATGTGTTAGCTTTTTCAGATAATAAAGAGACCATCTTTTGAGAATCTTGAGATGTGTGTTTTGCGTATCTTTTGGCAACTTGTCCTTTCTTCATGGAATCACTTACCATGGTACAAGAAACCAAAGATTGCCAATGATACCACTGACACAGCCAGTTATTCACCTGCCATATACTTCTCTCTTTTCCTTGTCTGTGACCTTTAACAGGATAGAGTGATGAAATAACTTCTGTCCCAAAGCCCTTCAGTTTCTTACCCAGAGCCTCAAGGTTGTTAGCAATACAATGAAAGTTGTGCCCAGTGGGATCATTAGTTTCCATGCAGCTCAGAAGGTGGGACTATGTCAGTGGGCTTGATAGGTGTCGGTGGATTGTCTAAAGAAGTGAACAACTTTTTTTCTGGCAACCAGCTAGAAGCAGCTGGGGAAATAGGCATAGCCAAAGTGGGTGGCACCAAAAACTAATCGTCTTCTATTAGCTAGAATCATAATCATTCAGAATTCCATCAAGCGTTAGCAACTAATATCATTCCAGTTAAAGAGCCAACCATATAACTGCTCTCTGTAATGACACCAAATTGTGAACTAACATCAAGATTCTATCAATTTCTTAAGTATATAAATGTGTACCTAATGCCTTGTCCCCACCCCTTCTAGATAACTTGCTTCCTTGACAGAGTCTGATGTAATTCTGTCTCTATTTGTTGGAAAGTAAAATAAAACCCATAAAGTAATCTTAAAAGGGGAATACATTTTCCCCAGAAGTTGCATTCTGTACTTTTTTCTTATCATTTGGACAAATGGCAACCCCATTTGGGAGGAGTGTGACCTACTGTAAGGAGTGTAACTTTAAGTGCTTCATTAGCAATGATTTGTGTGCTTAAAAAGTCTTAAGCACGGAGATTTCAGCTAGGAAAAAAACTTATTTATTTTCCTTGTTTGCATTAAAGACCAAAAAGGACATTTTGAAAGCAATATTGCTACTATTTTGGGGTAATGGATGCAATATTTTACCCACCAGTGTCCCAAAGACAGCATTCATCTAGGGAACAACAATAAAGGCATTGCTTTTTTGTTTTTGTTTTTTTACGATATATATTTGCATCCATAGAGAACAAACTGGATATTTTTCACCACCAGAAAGGTTGATAGGGTAAAGGAAAAATTCCATCTTCTAAAAGAAGAAAACATTGCAAAGATTTCATTAAATAGGAAAATGGTGGCCCTGGGAAATAAGCCATGAAAGGAGCATCAGGCATCTAAATGCTTAAAAATAATTAAATGTAAATAATTAACTGTCCAGAGAGCAAAAAGTTTACTTCTGGGTTGCTTTGTTTAGGAAGGAAAGGCTATTCTGGCCCTAAAGGACACACAGAGAACAAAAAATGTGGAGAAATAGTCCTCCAGGCTTCAAGAAGAAGGTGGATGGCATTTGGGGACATTTTTTGGAATAATTTTAGGGCACTGTAGTGGAGGGGGTATAGCCCTCTAACTCCTAACAGTTTCCTGTCCCTGAAATTGGTCAAGCCAATTTCTTCAAGCTATTTACTGTTCCACATGTTAGTCATAAATGGCATCCACTATTAATGTTTTCACTTTAATACTTTACAATCTTCATTAAAATGTGGATTTTTTTTTCTGTGTCTAATTCCTGTATCTATTTCTGTATCTAATCCAAAAAGTGTGTTTCCTCAGTTTTTCTGTGAAGAAGAGCAGGTACCTATCACATTTCCCTCTAGTCCACTCTCATCTCTCTTCAGCCAAATTATGAAAAGAGTAAATTGGTGATCTGAATGCACATTTCTGTGTAGTCTTGAAGATATAAAATTCCCAGAATCTTTTGGAAAGAACAATTTTCTTCTACATTGCACTGTTACCATGCATTAATTTTTTAAAAAATTGGCTTCATGGTTTGTGATACCAAGATTGATCTACAAACTGAACATAGGGGATAGTCTTCTAAACTATTATGCTCAATGCTATTGCAGGTTCAGGGGGAATTAGAATATATTTCATTCTATGCTTTATTTAGAAGTGTTTGGCTAGGAATCTTACATTTAATCCAGCTCTCTTGACACCATAGTTACCGCAAATGTATTCTTTTGCCACAAGCTATCTAGTCTCCAGCTTTCTTTCTTCTTGTTCCTCAAATATGTGGTAGTATAATAACACAGCTCTTGTGAATTTTTGCTTAAGAGAGGTCTAGGAAGGAGACAGGTAAGCAATTAGTGGGGGCAGATGAATAAGATAAACATTAAACTATAGACATAAATAAATACTTGGTAATATCGGTTCAAACCGAGGCTATTTTTTTAGTTTAATTCTAGATTTTTTTCCCCCAAAAAATAATTGATAAATGTTCTACTCATAGCTCTGTAGAAAGGTTGCCTTCTCCTTGGAGGCTTTCTGAAATATAAACTGGAGAGGCTACTGTTGAGAGAGATCTGCCTTCTGTTATTCCACACCTGTACTGTGTGACAAACTAATATGCTTCATCTTCTAACCTTAAAAGGTAAGAACAAATACAATGTATACATTGGCTGGCATCCTGATAGTGGAAGGTACACATATAAATTTCTCTTACATCTGTAGATGTCCCTTTGGAAGTGCGACAGAGATTGGTATTCCCTTCTTCCCTCTGCAATACCCATCCCAGACTTGCCATGCAGCCTCTGAAATCCCCCCACGTGGCCATTTCATGTCTCATGTGTGTGTGTCTTGGAACTGGAGAAGTGTCTAGCTATGCTGTACATGATGAGAGTAGCACTGAGGCCTCTGGAGGACCGTGGCAGATGTCAGATGCTGTAATCACTCACCTCTTGCTATAGGGACATAGGCGAACACTTGTCCTATCTTGCCTGCTCCCAACAAGGCATAAAATAACTACAGAGGCTGTGTAGTAAGTCCTATAGGAAGTATATGGCTCAGCCTAGTGTAATTCCACATGCAGAACTATGACACTGTGCTGAGCCATACAGGATTGCAGTCATCATCTGTACCACCATCACTGCTAACATGTATTAGAAATACCTCTTGACCTGAACATGTGTTAATACAGGAATAAGACCACTTTCAGGTGTCAAACTAGGCATGAAGCTGACACTTGGCTTCAGAGGCTAAGGTAGATAAGCTCTGTATAATTACAGCTGTTTGATGCCACTTTAAGTGCCATGGCTCTGTCCTATGGAACCCTGAAATTTGTAGTTGGTAGAGAGACTTGCATTCCCTGAATTACTCTACTAGAGCTCTCTAAGATAGAATTCTGAATCCTTCATTACACTACAAATCCTGGGATTCCATAGGATGGTGCCATGACAATTGAAGTGGCATCATGTAACTATAATTTGGTAGGATGAATAAACCTTTAGTTTTGTCTTTATTCTTTACCAGACGGAAGCAAAAGAAGGTTCCTTCACAGACAAAAATATTGGAGTTGCAGGCAGTAGAGGAGACTATGCAGCTCCCCAGGCATATAATTTACGCCACATGTGAGTGTCTAGGATGAACTGATCTTGTCTTCTTCAGTGCCTATTTTACCTATGGCTGAATCTCAGATGGATTTTGTTATTTTGATGTATTTAGGCATATCCTTTGTCTAGAAGAATTTGGGAGGGGTGTATTTTTTGCTAAGCATTAAATTTGGGAGAGGAAAAGCATGATGGGGAGGTGGTTTCTCTTGACTGACAAAGTGCCAAATTTGGTCCAGGTTTAAAATTAATTTATTCTGAAACTTGAGACATTTATTTATCAGTTTATTTATTTTTAATTTTTTCCAGATAGTAAGGCTGGGAAATCTGAGGGAAAAAGCATATTGGAATACCCAGAGTAATATCAGATAGTCCTCAGGATTTCTACTGAAAATGGCAGTAATATGTAGACTTTTTTTCCATGGTTTCTTGTAACATGTAAGAACTTTGTGATATGATATCCTCAGGAGATAGATTTCCTTCTCTCCACTCACAGTTGATGAAAACAAGAAAACAATGGTATGATGGTATTATGTTATCCTTCCTATATATTCTGAGAAGCGGGAAAGAATTTGTGACAGGTATGTTAATTTTTGGATCAGTCTTTCTTGTGGTATATAAAATTTTCAAAGTAAAATTTTGAAAAAGGAGAATAGTAATAAAGGATAGAGAAGAATTTGAAAAAGATCTCCAGGTTGAAAGGTGACTAACATGTTCTTGTAGATGTAATATTGAGATCAGGGAGATAAAAGATAAGCCATAATGCAGAGGCGTATGGTTTGAGTGTTGTACTATGACCCTGGAGACTAGGCTTCCATTACTTACTCAGCTGTGGAAATCCACTGGGTGACCCTGGGCATGTCACACACTATCAGCCCCAGAAAACCCAATGATAGGTTCATCTTAGGGTCGCCATAAATTGGAAATGATTTGAAGGCACACAACAAGAACAAGAAACAGATATGTTTCTCTCTCAGTTTATGACATACCACAACCTTATCTCTTGCTTCCATGTGGAATGATACTGAAATCAACAGAAATAATGTGTTTCTGTTGATGGCTCAGAAATGGGGGAAATAAGTTGAAAAGGAAGCATTTCCACACTGGAAGAGATACAATGAAAAGAAAGAAGGACATTTTTTTAAACAACAAAAAGGGGAAATAACACCCCCGAAATTTGTTTCAGTATGTTACTAGTTTGACAAAAGGGCACAATGACCTTATTCATTAGGCTATACTGAAAAACGAGTAAACTTACCCAAGTACATTCCAAGCCAGTTAACGCATCTTTATGGTTATTGGACAGCTCCTACACACCATACCAGTAAAGGGGCCAAACAAATGCCTGTTCCATTAATGTTAGAAAAAATCCACACCCATTTCTTTCACTGAGAGAAATTTTATGGGTTTTTTTACCGACTTTAATGTTTGTAATAGTTTAGCTATTTTTTAAAATGTTCCAGTAAAGGCCCAATGGGCACTAATTTTTTAAAAATGTTGTCTTCTTACGTATACTGATTTGCTGTTCTTAGCTCTTAAAATGATATTGCAAATTTGTTTTTTTCTTTTTAAATAGGCATTTTAAACAGACATTTCAAATAGATAAATATTTTTAAAAGATAATTATTTAAGTAGATAAGATCTCCTTTTATTCCAGTTAAGAACATGAGAAAAACCACTTGGGATCAGACCAAAGGCTTGTCTAGTTTAGGATACTGTTATCGTATTCCCTTTCTGCACCCTACCTTTTCGCAGAGTCCTCCAGTGAGGATCCCAGCATCGACTCTGCTGATAAGAGAGCACGACAGGAGTGCTGCCCTCTGCACTGGCTGGTTCCATCTTGAAGGAAGCACCATGGACATGCCTTTTCCTTCCACAGTGCAGCTGGGTACCTTCCTAGGCTGCACTGGGGCAGGAAGTGCAGCCATTGTGCTTCCTGGCCTTCTGCAGTACAGGTAAGTCCACAATGGTGGCATAATCACATGTCATTGATGGGAAAAACCCATCAATGATTGAATTCATGATCGCACCACCTCGGGACAGGAAAAGGACTGGACTGTGATGTCATGCAGAACTGGGTTGGGAGAATAGTGTGGAAAGGGTCATAGTGGCCAAATCAGGGCCAACAGGATACCCCCATGCAGTATGGGATAGCAATAGCACCCTTTGCCTGTATTTTCCACCAAAAAAAAGAGGCAAGTAGTAGATATCTATCATGCATATAAGCTCTTAATAGCTTTATTCCTTCTCTTGTTAGGCCTTTTTTTAAAACAAATCCCTCTTCCTCAAAATTATTAGGGCAGCAACAGAAAAAATAGATATAACAATAAGAACAACAAAGACACAAACCATAAAATACAGTGCAGGGTGGAACCTTGATATTTGAAAGAACATCTTTCCTTCTCATACATGCCTGCCAAGCATTGAGGACTGGGGTGGGGGTGGGGCTCCTCTATATCCCACCAGTGTGGGTAATATATTGCATGAGGACATTGGAGAGGACCTTCTTTGCTGTGGCACCCTGGTTGTGGACTGTCTGCTGCTTGGAGGCCTGAGAAGCACTGACATGGGCTTCATTCCAGTAACAAGTTAAAACAGTTTTTTTAAAAAAAAGCTTTGGTGGCCAAATGAATATCCAAATCTATTTGCACACATGATTTGAAACGATTTTAACAAAAATTGTTTATTATCTTTTTAGAATGCCTGTTCTTCACAAATTATTTTAACTGTTTTGAATGTTAATTGTTTGTAGTGTTAATTGGTTGTAAGGATTTTATCATAACCTGCACAGACATCATATGATACAGATATTGGTAAATATTTAAAAGCAATACAATTCAATACAATACAATAAAAAATTACATTGAAATTATGTAAATAATTGGACAGACTGATCTGCACAAATGTGTATAATCTAACTCCTGAAGTAAGGATAGCAATCCATCCTCTGTTTGCACATGCCATAGTTTGCCAATGCATGTTCAGATTTATTATGTATTTATTTAATCAATTTCTTAGATGCATCATCTTCCCAAGCAAGCTTACAGCATACAAGTAATATAAACATATTTATAAAATTCCATTCAAGTATACTTAATGTTAAAGAAAAAAAAGTTAAAAGAAAAACAACTATTTCAGATTGCCCCTTGGCATCAAATGCCATTACAAAAATAAATTAAAAATCTGGGAGCAAAGAAAAGTTTTAGCAACCTTCTTAAAAGAAAGCCATCCTTTTCTCTACTCTGAATCTCTAGCTGTTCTGACATTTCATTAACCACTTTCCAGTTCTCTGGTTCAGAGGCTGATCTTACAGGCCTGTTACATACTTTTGATAGAAAACCAGCAGCCTCACATTTTAGTTTTTAAGGAACTTTTGGAGACCATCTGGACTCAGTGATTTATTTATATCCAGTCTCTCAAGATGGTCTATGAAATCCTTTGATTTACAACAGACATTTCTCAAACTACAACGCCCACATAAGAAGCAAACCAACAGGGTTCATACCTGGGAACCATCTATTACTAGACAGACCACAACCACAAAATGACAGAACACCCCTAATTGTCACCTACAGTCCTCACCTGAGACCACTCAAACACGACATCAACAGGCAACAACAAATTGTGGGGAATAACACAGCCCTCTCACAAGCTCAGGAAGGCAGGTCTTTATTGGCCCACAGACAACCATGAAATCTTAAACAACTACCCATTTAGAACAGGATACATAACATGGATAGTAATACAAGGGCAAATCCTGCCACAAACCTAAATGTCAACTCTGCCCTCACATCTATTCTGGGAGCAATATTACAGGGGCCAAAAACATCACTCACAACATCAGAGGTGCACTTACTTGCTCTTCCTCCAATGCAATATATGCCATCCAGCCCTTTTAAAATTTAGGGCAAAGGATATGATTTGCATCTTTCTGGATCCTATTATGTTCTGTCCCACGAACACAATGGTATAAATATGTGTTATACCTGAGGCCCTAATGCCAGTTGGTACTGCACCTGAAGAAGTGGGTTTATATCAGTGAAAGCTCATGTTAAAATAAAAACCAGTTAGTTTTAAAAGTACTTCCACATTTCATTATTTTTCTCCCTGTTCCCTCCACATATTTATAATGTCATTATTACCATTATTTGCTTCAGTTTCTTATGGTTCTCAACTCTCACAAGAACCTCTAAACCGAAAAAAATTCTGTAATGAATTCTGGATATCATGACACGAGGAGTTTACTGTTGTGAGCCTGTGGTTTCTTGGCCAGAGAAGAGGAAGATCAGACCCAGTCACACTCACAACAGATGGAGTCCTGTAGCATTTGGTATGTAGTTTGAGCTCATTTAGCTACCAAATGCTGGGAGTCAGTCTATTGTGAATGTGGCAAGCACTCTTTCTTCCAACACAAGATTCAGAGATATAGGATTTGAGGTATCCCATATTGCCTCCATATGAGACAGGAATTTCAGTCCACCATTACTGGTTATCCTTCACCAAACTGAGCACTTGACAACCTGAGAAGTGTGTCTCTGCCCTACAGTTTTGTGTCCATCTTCTATACTATCAATAGATACAAAAGATCAATTCAAAGTCCCTTCAAAATCTGTATTTTATTTTAATATTCCTGTAACTAATTGCTTTAGCGTACACGTAACTTATCATCTTACAAGCCAATTTTCTTCATAACCAGTTTCATTCTTATACGTTTAAAGATTTTATCATTGTTGGTCTTACAGTTATTAGCGATATGCTCCTCAAAACCTGTTTTTGCGTCCCTCATTCTCTACTTGCATTCCTTTTGTGAAGCTTGTGTTTCTTCATGTTCTCCTTCTTGGACAGCACCTCCATTTTCTGGTGGAAATCTTCTTTAGCTTACTTGAACCTGTTCAATAACCATTATAATGTTACCTCTTGAGCTAGGTGGCACCTTTCCTGTCCTATACAGTACAAGTCTACTTGAGCTTCTGTTGCGAGGTTGGATACCCTGCCAAATTATTTTAACTTTCTTGAACCTCCTACAACTTATTAGTTCTTTCCACTAATAAAAGTAATTTGATTTCACATACAGTCAGCTCTCTATCCACAGATTCTGTATCCATGGATTCAACAAACCATGGATTGAAAATATCCTTTTAAAAAATTCAGAAATCAAACTTGAATTTTGCCATTTTATATAAGGAACTCTATTTTACTTCATCATTGTACAAAATGAGACTTGAACATCCATGAATGTTGACACTCTGGAGGGGTCCTGGAACCAAACACTAGTGGATACTGAGGGCCCACTGTATACATTCCACTGATGCAGGAGCCTGATAGTCAGCTAACGTCTTTCATGCATCCCTTCTTTTGTTTGTTGTCTTAGTGCTGTCCATTATCCTGCTCCTCAAATCATTTTTGAGTATGTGAGTAATATGGAAAGGATGGTTTAAAAAAAACATGCATAATTTTTGAAAACAGAGACTAAGGCCGTTTCTGCACTAGCCTGTTATAGCGCGATGATTCCACTTTCAACATTTTCTGGAATTCTGGGGTTTGCAGTTTCAGGAGGGGCCGGCTGGTCCCTCCTGAAACTGCAAACCCCAGGATTCCAGAGGATGTTGAAAGTGGAATCATCACGCTATAACAGGCTAATGCAGAAATGGCCAAAGGCCCTTTCCACAGGGGGTTATTAATGTGGGTCACTGCGTTTTGGCATGGAGCTGCTCTGCATGTGAGAGAGAATTAGGTTTGCTTTATTTACCATTGTTCCACATGTAATCCCAAGTTAATGCAGCCCCGTGTGGTGGGAAAGCGCGCTATTTGAAAACTGGAAAAAATCCAAAACAATTTTCAAGATTGAGCAGATTCGGACTTTCGCAGTGATGCAGATATGTATATTTGCGCCAATGTGAATTGGTGGGCAGTGGAGGGTGGGCTGTGGGCATGGTCACCTTCTCCAGTTGTCCCTGCCCACCAAAGGACAGGCAGGTGCCATTTTTTGTTTTGTACAGCAAACTTTAGAAAATAGAGTAACCGGACTAAACATGGCACAGGCATGTTAAAAGGAGAGAGCTGTTTTGTATTTTGCAAATGTTTTGCCATATTTGCCAGCATTAGATGCACTGCTGTATAAGAGCACCTTATTTTCAGACTATATTATTTAGGAAAAAATATTTTAGTACTCTGTTCCCAATTCCTGTCCTATCTGCTTATGTGGGGGGAACCTCCCTGCCTAGGCAGAAAGAAGAGGCTGTGTGTGTGTGTGTGTGTGTAAGAAGCCCTCTCCTCTCCATTCCTCTCCTCCTCAGAAGGAAACTTTCCTGCTGGAAGAGGAGGGAGGGAGGGACTCTGTGTGTGTGTGTGTGTGTGTGTGTGTGTGTGTGTGTAAGAAACTCCTTTCCCCATTCCTCTACTCCTCATGAGGAAACTTTTCTGCCGAGGTTGGAAGAGGAGGGAGGGAGAGAGTGTGTGTGTAAGAAGCTCCTTCCCCCCATTCTGGGGCAGGATCATGCCGGCGGTGGGGTGGAGATGAGTGGGGAGTGTGAGATCGCTCTCCCAGCTTTGCTCTGCCAGGTGATCTGCCTGGATGAGGGGAGTTACCATATTCACATCCCATTTTCAGAAGGCATTTTTTTGGGGAAAGTGCCTCTTATACACCGGCAAATACGTACTTACATAGGTACATACAAACGTACCAACCCAAAAGAGGAAAAAATAAGCCAATCACAGCCGCTCTTGACTCAGACTTCCAAGTAATTTATTCAACGAATAGGCCTATGTTGTATGAGTTTGATTCCAGGTGCAACTGACTGTATTTTCACAATTGGAACCAGAACAAGGTTCATACAAAAAGATTGTTTTGGATAATAGTTGGTCATTGAGAGCCACTCATAGAAAGAAAAACAGTAGATACTGAGCAAAAATGCCCTGAAGTTGATTGGGAAAAAAAATCATCTTTGTCAGCTAAACAAGATAGTATGAGCAGATATATTAGTTAAAAATAGAGGTCGGTTATGTGGTCAGGACTGCTACCTGAGGAACCATTACGTGCTGTGCAACACATTGTGTTATTTTAAAAAGGGGTGCTTGCATGGGATTTTTCCATTGTTCCCCTTATAGCGTATGACATACCTATATTCTAATGTTGCTCAGCAATGTCACCTAGCACATCTCATATACTGGCATTATGCTAGGGAAAATGTATTGGCTCATTCCACCCGTTTATTCTCCAATATGCACCCAAAATTTAGGCTCTTTTGGATAATTGTTTGTATGGTTAGAACTGGCAGTTTTTTTTTAATTATGGCAGTTTTGAGTTGTAAAAGTTGAGTCCAGCTGCTAAATAGTTTCCTGATTTGTTATTTAGACCACTGATATTAGAAATGGGAATATCACACTTGTGGAAAATAACAGATAACAGAATAACAGATTCTGCTAAGGGGCAGGCTTGTAATGATCATCCCATATGCAGTCAACTCTGCATATGTTCTGAAACCAAAAACTCAGGTAGTTACCATATAATATAACTAGCTAAACTGAACTGGCTTTATTGATTTCATTTTTTGCCTCCCTCAATTTCCCTTTTCACTGTATAGACCCTTTTAAATATTTGGACATTTTTACTTTGCAAATATTAAAAAAAGAAGAACACAATTGTATTCTAAGGTCTTTCATAATGTTGTTGGCAAAAATCTGAGAACAGCTACGTTTGGACAGAATATATAAACACAGTTTTTGCAGATACTTTTTTTGGAAAATGTTTTACAACATAGAAGTCATTCAGATTTGTTTTCTGTCTGTCAGCCTGTCTTTCTTCTGCATTTGACCTAGAATAAGGTTCAGATTTTTCTGAAGCTAATAACCATGTAGTGGTGGGGTGAGGGACTCCTTCCAATTGCAATGAACATTCACAATTATGGGAAGGGAGGTGAAAAATGGATGCATTATTTCATTAGGGTTTTTATTGTAACAGCTTGGTTTTGTTTTGTTTTTTGTTTTTTTTTGAAAAGAAAACCTCATGGTTGTTCTGTAAAGAAAAATCTCAGAACTATAAATTTATGATAAAAGCTTTGATTTTAAACACTAAAGCTTTGTCTTGCTGTTTAGATACTGTGGTTCATCAAGGGCATTTCAGAACACACATTTACTCCCACTTTTCCCATATATTTTATTCATTATACTTCTGCTGTATTTTATGTACACACGTAGTCATGTACACACTAATATGTACTTACATGTGTAGGTCTTCTGCACAAGCAGGCTTTCATGCCACTGATTTATTGAAATGTTTGTGTGCCAAGGTTCAGATAGAGAAAAAAAAGGTACCTCATCATATACCCACCTATATCCTTTCTATAAATGTTAAATAATTAGTGTTGTAGCTATAAAGCTTATATATTCCTTGTCAATGACACCTTCAAGGTCTCTGCACTGCCTACTGCTTGACCTTGGTTTAAACACACAGAATAGAAACCTTGAAACCAAGATGAACAAGATTCATTCTGACAGAAACCAGATGCAGCAGGACAGAGAAACACACACACACACTTCCTTTTCTTCCACTTTTTAAAACAACCTTACTTTTTTCTTGAAGTAGAGACCAACCTGTGTTGTACAATGCCAACATTTAGTGCTCCAATTATAGCTTGCAAAAGAATAAACTATCAAAGGACAATGTATTATTTCTTTTTAATAATTCAATCTTGCATGTAGGAGAAAAACAAGATGTCTCCAGTTTTGACCCAAACTATTTAAAGGAAAGCATTCATATTTTGTAAAAACACAAGAAGTATACATAAAACTTGAATAAGGGTTTGTGCAGCTGCAGTACAATCAGATGGCTCCCCCCTCTTCTCTCATTCACATAGCACTACTGTCTTCTGTTACTGTTGAAGCTGAAGCTCTCTGTTAAGACAACACTACAGTCCTATAACAGTAAATCACATGAATTCAGTGGGGTTTATTCCCAGGAAGAGGGTGATATGACTGTAACCTAAATCTTAGGTAGCGTCAAGTAAGTTTCTTTGTAGATGTGTGTGTCAGTGAAACTGTCAAGGCTAAACCAGGGAGAAAAATCCTGCTTTGCATAAACTTTAATTGGGATTTTGTTTTTAACACCGTCCTTGCAGACTGCTAGGAACTGAAATTATAAACAAAAAGACAATATTTTAGATCAATAATTTCAGTAGTTTTCATTTTCACTGTTACACGAGAATACAAATTGGAAAGACTTCTCTATGAGTTCCATTTATTAAGTGTGCTGAATGAGAAAACCTGAGGAAAACATGGTCAACCACATAAAACTGTTTTGTACTACTGGCCTATAGTGCCAAAGACTTCTTGCTACTCCTAACTGCACAATATGGCTGAGCCAGACAGGCAGAGGCAATACTTCTGAAGCAATACTAATTGTACAAATACAGAGCACTTGTAGAAGATGTGTTGGTGCTGGTGTAAAAAATTATGCCACTGCAAAGACTTGCTTAGGAGTGCTTCTCTGTACTGAAAATTTATTTCATTTAAAAGCAGAATTTAAATTTGTGGTGCTTTCCTTAGAATTCTCAGTTAATAGTGGTTTCTTGTCTACACAAGCAACTGGACACAACCATGCCTTCAATAGTTCAAAGGTTACTCTGTCAGCTTTACACAATATTGCAGATGTGATTAGAGCATAGACTGGCATAAGGTCAAAAGGATATTGGTAGTATTCTATTGGCAAATTTATTTCTGAAAACTGACTCAGAATTTTCCATTTGTTTTTTTTTAAATAATAGCCATATACTGAATTGACACCCATGACCACAAGATCTCTTGTTCCTTTGCTGTTTCTCCCATGTCATTACTATATATAGTTACAAAGGTTTTTTTTTCTCTTTTTGTACCAATATGCTTTTCTTTACACTTGTTTTCAGTGAATTTTCATTTACTATTTTGATATTCATTCTAGTTTAGAAAGATCCTTTCAGAACTCTTCACAATCTCTTTTTGTTCACACATTGCTAAATATGTTTTTGTCATCAGCATCTGTGGCCCTCTCAGTCTACATTCCTCCTTCAGATCTTTTACAGGACTCTTTCTACCCTCAAGCCTGTTAGATATACATATTCATAAAATCATAGAATCATAGAGTTGAAAGAGACCACAGGGGCCAGTTACCAGTCCTGAAGCAGAGTAGAAGTCGACTGGCTCAGACAGGGCATCTGGGGGTAGCAAGAAAGAACAGAAGTCTGGACAGCAGGTATTACATCCAAATACTACAATTTTCTGGGGTCAAAGCTGAAGTTTTTGTACCCTGTTTCCACCCAAACTCTCTCTATTCAGTCTATTCAACACTTTCTGATAGACTTGTGCGATTCTTGAAAGTGTCTGCTTTCCTGTGTGTTGGCTAATTCCCAATAAAATACCCTGTTTAACCCTTAACTGGAGGCCTCTCTACAGTTAGTACTGGTATTCACAGGTGAAAAGATCTTGCCTTTACCCTTCTCTTGCAGTACTCCTTTGAGCTATAATTCTTCCAGATTCTAATGAGATACTGATATTGAGGGTGGAACTCAAAGCCCCCTCTTAGGGTAATAGTACCTCATTTGGTATAGCAAATGTACATCCTGAGCTGTTCTTAGCTAGAATATTCAGAAATATCTGAAAAATATATTTCTCAAGTGTCAAGAAACATAAATGGGAAGAATCCAGGAATAAAGAGGACCTTTGCAGTTCAGAACTTGTTGTTGTGTACCTTTACACTGTTTCTGACTTATGCTGACCCTAAGGTATTTCCTTGGCAAGAGTTGTCTTCCTCTGAGGCTGAGAGACTATGACTTGCCCAAAATCACCCAGGGGATTTCCATGGCTGAGTAGGGATTCAAACCCTGGTCTCCAGAGTTGTAGTCTAACGCTCAGATCACTATACCATGCTGATTCTTATTCAAGACTTAGTTTGCATAAAATTTGCACATTTTTTTGAGCAGGGGGAAGGAGGAAATAACCTATGCAAATTTCACACAGAAAAATCCTGAACTGTGAATAGTTTTTTTAAAAGTGCAGATTAAATTGCAGCAGGATGTAAATTATTAAAATTATTTATTGCTTCTTTAAAGAACTAAATTAGCAAAGAACTACCTCCTTGTTCTTAGCT
This sequence comes from Ctenosaura bakeri, assembly GCA_948474755.1. Lineage (NCBI taxonomy): Eukaryota > Metazoa > Chordata > Lepidosauria > Squamata > Iguanidae > Ctenosaura > Ctenosaura bakeri. Next base: position 84,896 of record CAOLHI010002561.1, on the reverse strand, counting down.
GAGCTTTGAAAACTGGCTACTAGTTCATTGCTTGGTTGCCATTATCACAGAAGATTAACTATTTATTGAGCATCCTATGCAGTTGAAGGTACAGGATATAGCAACAAGGTCAGTTGATTAGCCACAGGACTCTGGCAATCCCAGAGCAAGGGATGCCTTTGGCTTAGTGTCAGCTGTGAAATAAACAGGCATTTGCAGCTAAGCTCTCAGCTATAGTAGCAATCCGTTTAATCTGTATTTCTACAATAACCACTCACTCTAGGCAGTGCCTTTTCAAATGACTGCATTGTTCTCTCTTCCTTCAACCTTGTGACTCATAATGCACCTTAGTCATGTTTAACCTTGAGAACTGCACTCTGCATCTCTTCTGAGGACTTAACACAGAGAACTCAGAGAGGCAACTGACAATTTTCTTCAGCAAAAATAATAAACTAAAATCCTACGGTTATTTCTTTCTCTACCTACAAAAAATGACCTGAAAATATTGGTAACTAGGGAAAAATTCCCATGGCACTTTGTGGGGAGTAAAATCAGCAGCACCAGCAGCAGCAGCACCAGCATCTGATGCCCTAGATCAGTTTTCTGATGTACTGTTGAACCCTGCTTGCTTGGTAAATGAGATTACATGACAATTTTTCATAAACCTTTGTCTGCAGCTCACGTCTGTTCAGACCTTCTTGCTTATCTACAGATTCACCGTTTGGTGCATGTGTGAAAGCTTAATTCAGGAGTGATGAGCAGTACAGTTAGCTCTGACCATAAGGAAGGGGAAAGAGGATTCTCTGGATTCTGTCTCCTTCCAGAATGATTAAAATTGCTGGAGTTGACAATGGTGATCATCTGCTCAGTTATATAAATAAACAGCAAACAAGAGCACACTATTTGCAGATTTTGAGTTCTTGCCAGTGTTTGATTTTTACAAGTCCATTTTCCTATGTAGGGTGGAAAAATCTGCACACAACAACTTTACTTCTGTTTACAAATCCCTTCCTTGGATTCAGGCACCTATTTATAAAACATAACATATATACAAACAATAAGCCAAGATGTCCCATTTTTTGGATAGCAGAACCTGGATCTGGTCAATTTGGCTTCTAACACTTAGGGCTCTGAATGCTACAAGTCTTGCAACATGTTAGCAATGTGTATGTCACTGTTGTAATTATATGAATCACTCAACCAGGACTTTATCCACAACACATCAAATCTGTCCATAATATACATCAAAATTCCAGTCAAGAGTCTGCTGAAATGTTGAGGTTCGCTAAACCTTTTGTAAAAGGTAGCACAGGTTCAGGAGTTTGTTAAGTGGAAGTTTTCCCAATGGTATTGCTGGAAATTAATTTTGCAACTACAAGTCACTGAGAAACACTGCTTGTCAATTCCATCCGAATAATTTGCCTATGTCCTTCTGTTTCTGTGTTATTTCTTCAACCCTCTAAAAATCCTAAACTAGGATTTCTAAACCAAGAAATCTCTTTTCTTTTTATAACGTTTTTAATTCTTGCCCACAAGTAAACAAAGTAAGCATTTTTTAAAAAGCAATCTGATCATCTAAGAGGCTGAGTAGAAGGTTAAATCTAACATATTTCTTATTTGACATACATGACAGTAAGAACAAGCTTGGCTGTTCTATTGAGAGTCATGACACCTTTGAGACTGAAATTAGGAAAAGTATCAGGGAAAAGAATGCTGGTCTAGTGAGAAAGAGACTTACACACAAAGAGTGGGAAATGGTAGCTTAAACAGACCAGTTGCTTTCTGACCATGACAAACAGATCTTGCAGCAGCTTTGCGCTATAGTTTTTAACATCCAAAAATGAGAACAGAAAATTATATATTTTCCAAATATTATCAGGGCTTCTATGAATAGGTGTAATGGAAGAGAACAGTATATCACATATCTCCCCTGGAATAGATCACAGAAGTATTAATGAAGGCCTAACCAGGCATGATTCCCAGTCCACATATGGACTTTGGTCGCCAGCACAACTGGACTTCCAGGAGACAAGTTTATTTCACTTCTGAATAATGACAGCGTTTCCCAGCAAAAGTAAGAAAAGCAAAGTAAACAGGTCAGCCAGAGATGAAGTCGCCAAAATGTACATCACCCAAAGACCATAGAATACATTTTTCTTGCCACTATCATCCCCGATAGCCATGCAGAAATTCAGAGAGAGATTGAGAGAGAGAGAAGCAGAAAGAGAGAGGGAAGGAGGGAGAGAGCAAAAGGCAAAGCAAAGCAGAAAAAAAAGAAGAAGAGAGAAGTGGTGATGAAAGCAATAAGAAGAAACTCATAACAAAAAGAACAGTCAACTTAAAAAGAGATTCAGTACTTTATTTTTAGCAAAATAAAAAACTAAATCTGTTGTTACCTAAATACCCTAAAGGCACCAAATCCTGTCTCATCTTGGAAGTTAAGCAGGGTCAGCTCTGGTTAGCACTTGCATGGGAGACAATCAACAAATACCAGATGCTGTAGGCTGTAGTTGAAAGGAAGGAACTGGCAAAACCACCTCTGAGCATTTCTTGCCTAAAAAAACCCTATGAATTCCATGAGGTCACCGTAAGTTGACAGGTGACTTGAAGGCACATACATGCAAACATTTCACAGCAATTATTCCATTTATTTTGCAAAACGCACTGTCATCAGTAATATTTCCCTTACGTTGACTGTAAAGTAAGATGGAGAGAGAGTGTGATTTGTTCACAACCACCCAGAGACTGCTTGGCCAAGGAGTTGTTTGATCTGATCCTATGTCTCCTCAGTTCAGAGCTAATAATATCCACCACCTCATAACAGATACCATTATTCTGCTGTTTAAAATGTAAGCCAACCATTTAAAAAGGGATAACAGGCACAATAATGATTGTAGTAGTAGTACTGCTTCCCATCCCTGCCTCTCTGTCAAAAAACTGAGTGTTTGAAAGAGCTATAGCTCTTTCAGAAAAGTTAACATACAATATAAGAGTAACACGAGGGGGCATAAAGAAAATATATTTGAAATCACTTGGGAGCCTTATCTATACTGTCTATATTACTCAAGTCAATACTGGACGTAAACCTCCTTTGAATCAAGTGCAATTTTGGAAAAATGATTATGAAAGGTTAAGATTAATACATGGGCAACTTACACGTAACTATTTGAAGGACAACTTATATCTATGTTAGGGAGAGGGATAAGGTTCATGATTCCAGGATTTGGGGAGAGGAGGAGGGAATGGGAGGATAGCAAAAGAGACATATTTTAACTATGGCACTTATTAGGTAGAAAGAAAATGGTTGTATGTAAAATGAATATCACTGTTACTGTTATTGCTGCATATATAGTCAAATATTTTTTTAAAAAAGAAGAGACTTTGTATAATATAAGGCCCAACCTGTAGGGGGAAATACTTGAAGTAATTAATATTTTTTAAGCCATGCCCATCTTGATGTAGTAGTTTGAGGATTGGACTACAACCCTGGAGAACAGGGTTTGATTCTCCGCTTGGCCATGGAAAATCACTGGGGGACCATGGGCATGTCACACACTCTCAGCCCCAGAAAACCCCATGAAAACCCCTTAGGGTCACCATAAGTCAGTAGTGACTTGAAAGCATGCAACAACAACAAAGCTGTGCTTCCTCTGCATCACAGTATGCCCAGTTTTAGCCAGTATTAAATGGCTTTCTTATCATAACTTTTGACATTTTTTATCTCTATATTTATGAAATAGATGGTGTAATTTTTTTTTTGTTAAAAGAGTTAAAGAGAGAAATGAATACTAGCAATAGAAACATGAGCATAGGTACTTGCCATCCTGTCCAACCACAACCCATCCGTTTACCAAAAGCAAGCAGTAAATGAGGAGTTCATACTTGCACTTTCCTTCAGAAATGAGTGCTTGCCCACCCTTTCAAGGACTTAGGTGCCTTCAGACAGTTAGTCTGACATTGTAAGTCACAGACTGAAGCAACGCTGGGCTCAAGGCTAAAAATAAAAAAAAAAGTTGTTTCATCTGACATTCATTAAAATGTTAATTAACTAATCTAGTCCATTAAACAAAGACCCGATCACATTTTACTCAAGGCTTCACCTTGAGCAAAGAAATCACATCAAAAGGGATATGCTTGTATTAAATAAAAATTGAAACTATTAAAAGAGCAATTTTATAGCCGTTCAGTCTTCCCTAACTGGAAAAAAAAAACGAAGTAGGTTATTTGGAACAGAAATTGACTATTCTTGCAGAAAGCACTTTTAAAGTATGTACAATTTACCAGAGGAAAATATTCCCTCTGCATAGTTTTAAAGCAAAACTATAACACAAAATAGAATGTGTGGCGAATAAGAACAAGGTTATTCATGCAAAGTGAGACAGATATGACATTGTATAGATCACAAGCAGTTTTTGTAATTCCATGAATGTAAGAAAAGTTGAGAAATATTCTTGTAATGTCAAAAATATATAATGATATATTCAACATCACATTTAGATGGGTTAGGATATGATGTACCCGTGAACCATGGCATAAGAAGGATCTTGGTCTGAACAAGGCCTGCCCAATCTATTTTTAATTATGATGTATTTTTAATTAAGATATTTAATTATAATATATTTGTATTTTGAACGGTTTTATGTTTTTAGTGTATTTTAGTATATTTTAATCAGAATGTGTTTTTAATTGTATTTTAGCCTCTGTTGTACCCCTCCTCAGGCCTTCAGGAGAGGCGGGTAACGAATATTAACATTAATAATAATAATAATAATAAAGAAAATAGACAGCTGAGATCCTGCATTGTCAAATTTAACTACAATTATCAAGGCCCATTGTTAGTTACATCTGAGGATACCACCTTCCAAAAACATACTTTTTCAGCCTGGCAGAGCCTCACCCTAAGGTTCTCCAAGGCTCTGCAGGTCAGGTTCATGGAAATGACATCTGCAGCACTCTCCTGGTCACAAGTCACATTTCCCAGCACCCTCCCCTTCTGCAGCGCATCAGAAACCCTTCACTTGGGATGCTGCCAAGCTGAAAAGGCAGAGTTTTGGGGTTAACGATTGAAAATGTGAATCCCCAACCTATGGTGTAATAACTATTGAAAAGAATGCCAACCAGATGCTATTAATAGGTGATCAAGGCATGATATATTTTCTGTAAATGATCACTAGTCTGGTAACAGGTTTTTGAAAGGACAAACCTCAGAACAGATGAAGCAGCACCTCCTAAGCATTCCACATGGCAGAATGGGGACTGAACAACTGAAATGCATCCAGTTGTTACAGAGATGATTTTCAGTGAGCTTTTTTTTATTTCCTTTTAAAAGCAGCTCTGTTTAGTAATCACAGTATTATATACTTGACTTATGATATACTAATTATCCCAGATCATAATTCTGATAGTTGTATGATTGCAATGATCCAAAAGTGCCACCCAAATCTTACTTTGGAAACCTTGCAGCCCCTCCAACATAGCCCTTTCCTGGTTGCAGGGTACACTGAGGCAGGCAGCTATGATAGCATCCCAACAGGACCCTATGGAAGTCTCTTCAGCTTTCTGTGTCCCACAGCTGTGAGTGGACTAGATTTATCTTTACTCACCACAACACTCTCCAACACCTTGACATGGCTGTGTTGGGGAAAGATCTGTGAGGTTTCAAATGTAAGGTTTTGGAGAATAGCGCCGAGAGATGTCATAGCTCTGTCACCATAGCTACATCTCCCAATGCAGGATTTCAGTCCAGGTCATTATGGTTAGCTTTTTGGTACAGAGTCTATTTTCCCCTCTTCTTGGGCTCAGTTTAATTTTAATTTGATGACTTGTGATCTATCATTTTAAATGTTTGCCTGTTGTTTGAATATTTGTTGTAAGAAGGTCAAATGAAAATGCTGAAAACAAACCTCAAAGAAATGAGAATAAGTGCCATTGATTTCCATGGGGCTTAAACATATTGCATTGCACTGTTATTGAAGGAGCACTCTGAAATATTATAAAATACACCTCTCAATATTGGATACAGTGCCACACTAGAATAATAGAGGGTGTTCTTCTATTCATTCATTTAAAATATTTACGTAGCACTTAATACTGTAAATCTCATACATATATATATATATGCCCACCTGTCTCTCTCATATGCATGCGTGTTTTTTAAAATAATTTTATTATTATAAAGAAAAAAGAACAATACATAACAGAATAAAACAAAAACACCACATGAAGAACATGAATGTGAAAAAGAGAAAAATCACAACACAAATAGCTTACATTACTATTTCTCTCCAGATCCTTTATCACCGTATACTTATTCAACATATTATATATCATATTGATTATATATTTTTATTTCATGTATCTAAATCTCATTCTCCTTGTACTTATTATTGCTATAATAATTTCATTCTTAAATCTATTCTTTTCAACTATATTTAACCTATTGCTAATACTATATATGATCCTTCTATTAACCATAAACTCTAACCCTAAATGTGAACCCCTTCCCAGAGCCAATTATATTTCAGCTTACTCTGCTTTCCAAAATTCTAATTCTTCTTGTGGAGGTGTGACACTTCCCTCTTTTGCTAAAATATTTTCCATATTGCTTCAAAGTCATTCCTTTTCATTATCCCCTTTTTAACCTTGATTCGACATGTTAACTTATCATTGATCACAATTTTCCACATTTCTTTATACCAATCCTTTATTTGAAAATCTTCTTGAATTTTCCATTTTCTCGATATAATTACCCTTGCTGCAGTTAATAAATTTGTAATTAACTCCTTCATTGTCTGGGTACAATTAACTTTATCAACTATAGATAATAATGCTATACTCTGACATATTTGTAAATCAGTTCCTGTTATCTCTTTTATCTCTTTAAACACCATTTGCCAAAATTTCTGTACACCTTCACAATTCCACCACATATAGATATATGTGCCAATCTCTTGGCAGCCCCTCCAACATAACCTTGAATGATTTTTGTCTATGTGGTTTAACCTTACTCGTGTTAGGTACCATCTCCAAACCAATTATAATAATTCTCTTTCTTATGGATAAATTTTTTAAATGATGCTGATTCCAGATTTCCCCCTATTCTTGAATATCTATTTTTTGTACTAGTTCTTTCTCCCATATTTTTCTAAGGTATTCATCTTCATCTTTTGACAATATTTTATATATTTCTCTTGTGGTACCCTTCAATATTTCATTTTCTTCCGTATCATCTCTTTGCTTAATCATTTGTTGAAATCTAGTATATTCTCTAAAATCTTTGTTATAGCTTTTCCAATTCCTTGTCCACTGCTCCAGCTGAATATAATTAAACCTTGACATCTCAGTACCCTGCAGTCTCTCGTTTATTCTATCTTTATCCATCGTTATATTCATCCATTCTTTTAACTTGTATATTCCTTGCTTTTTAAATTCCTTCTCTAATTCATCCCTCAAATTTATTGGGAACCTTTCCATCACCACTACTGGAGTTAATGGTGAAATAGCCGGCATTAGTTTTTCCTTGTTTTTTCATATGCATACATGTGTGCGCGCACACACACAGAGGTGCTTAACAAGAAGAATTAATAAATATAAAATGAACAAAATGTTCCAGCTTCTGCCTTCTTCAGTTACTAAAGAAGTCTCAAATCTACTAGTCTAAATTCCCCTTTGTCCAAAATGCCTGAAGAAAAGAACACCTCAATACCATCGCAGAGGCTGTAAAGTTTTGACTTGAAATGCCTGGCTACTAGTTGCTCTAGCTTCCTGTTCAGGACCACAGACTTTTGGTTTCTGAAACATGTACACAGTTCTATGGTGGTTTTCCTCACATACTGCAAATGACATCCTGTATGTCAGCATTTGATCACATAAATAATTGTGGAACTGGCAAGGAATGCATTGTTTAACATAGTAGGTCCTGCCTTGGGTCCCATAGTGGCAGAAAGAAGGAATATAATATGAATAAACAAAAATCATTTAAGAAACGCCACCAAGAAAAAGTATAGTAAGAAGAATAATTGAGTTTGCATAAACTAGTATGCTTTCAAAAGTACAAATCTTTTCCAAACATTCTTTTTGGTTTTGGATAACCAAAGAAGTCAAGCATGTGCTACGGACAGGCTCAATATGAGATGTACTACTTACAGTGATATTGACTCCATGGCCCTTTCCGCAACACACATTTTCATGGAGCTGGGGTGCAGGGATTGCACGAGCAGCCTCTAGCGAGAGGCTCTCACGTCCCAGTTCCTTCAGCTCCGTAGCTGCTGCCTGCTCATGCGAGAGCCCTGCCTCTTTCTTCCACAGTGCAGCCTTGGAGTTTCCCAGGCTGCACTGGGGCAGGAAGTGCGAGCGCCACAGCTCTGGAGGTCCACACACACGACAAGTGCGCGCAGGGCCTTGGAGCGATGCGTGATCATGCACCATTTTTGGCTCACAGCTGAAAATGAAAAAGTGCATGGTCGGCACCTGCCAGCACCTGGAGCATCACGTGATTGTGAGTGCGTCGTGTGGACTGCTCCTCACATTTGCGCAATGCTTGAGGGGCCCTTTTGCATGGCAAATGCCGAGCGAAAAGGGCCTATGATTACTACTGTTAAGAGAATTATTATCCATGGAAAAATGTCAACATTGCTCCTCCTAAATGATCGTGTGAAGATGACCTACAGAAAAATTTTGCAACACTCTGGGCTGTGTATAATAGCCTCCTGCTCTATTCCACAACTCATGTTACCAAACCATTAGCAGTACTTTCATACTTTAAGGTAGGGATGTCAAACTCAATTTCATCTTGAGCCGCACCACTTGCCCTCAAAGGCAGGTTGTTTCTGTAAGACCATATAACTGTTTCTACTCTCTTATAATATTAAATAATTGCCTATGCATTCGGTTATTACTGATTTTAGTGATAACTAGCTCTGAAACTAGAAGTCTAGGAAAAATAATGGCAAGCAGATATTCAAGTGTACAACTATTGTACAATTTATTGAAAAATAAGTTTTGAAAACAGAAAGATTTTTTTAAATCATCAGACAAATATTACCTGTGCCTCTTTGTGCCCCCCATAGCTTTTTTTGCCCTCCCTGCCCCTCTCTGTAGCTGGTGAGCCCGATCCCCACATTGGCCCTTTCCGCACAAGGCTAGTGAATCGGTTTGTGCCATTTCTTACAGGATTTTCTGGGCTCGAAACAAGGCAGACTTTCCCTCATTTCCTTCCACACAGCTACTGCATATGTTCCATTCTGATTCAGAGGAGTACAAGTTCATGAATCCACACTGCTTCCACCGTGGCCACTCCTGCTACTCCCCTCACCTTACCTCGTCGACTGTGATTGGCCTTTTTTTTTTTTTTGCACGGTTTAGTACGTCATTACGTACGTGCCTACATGTGTAAGTCCATATTATCCCCCGGTCCCTCCCATGAGCCTTCCCCTGATCACCAATTCACATTGGTGCGAATGTACTTGTCTGCACCACTGTAAAACTATGAATCGGATCGATCTTGAAAATTGGAAAACTGATTTCTTCCGATTTTCAAATAGTGTGCTTTATCACCACATGGGGGCGCATTTAGTCAGAATTAGGTGCGGAATGAAGGTAAATAAACTGAACCTAGTCCATTCCAACGTGCAGAAGACCTCTGTGACAAGATGCATTGGCCCGCCTTAATAACCGCGTTCGGAAAGGGCCATTGCGGGCCCATGGCTGCCGGTATTCTGAAGAGGAGCACAGCAGCCAGCACTCTCAATCTACTTCTACTTCTGACTGCTTCTCTGTCCAATTCTTGTGAGCTGCTTGGAGTGTTGCCATGGTAACCTGCAGCAATGCTCTGATGGCGAGACTTGGACAGAGGAGCAGTCAGAAGTAGAAGTAGATCATGAGTGCTGGCTGCTGGGCCCCTCTTCAAAATACTGGCAGCCAGGGGCCCACAATGTGAGGATAGGGCTCGCCAGTTGGGGGAGTGCTGCAGCTGCAGGAGAGGTGTGAGGGTCACATAAAATGGCCTGGTGGGCTAGATTCGCCCTGCAGGCCATGTGTTTGACACATGTGCTCTAAGTATATGAGTACATTGGTGGTTAATAGTTTCATAAATGGATTCCATATTTTGTTTAAGAATGATGCATAATTGTATATCCTAGCCTAAGTGCATTTTCAGTTTTTCAAAGGATTGTCTCAGATTATAGTCTCTCAGTGTGAGGTCCTACACTTAGGTAGAAAAATGGAATACAGAAATATAGGATGGGGGACACATGGCTGGACAGCAGTACGTATGAAAGGGATCTAGGAGTCTTCATAGACCACAAGCTGAACATGAATCAGCAGTGTGATGCGGCAACCAAGAAAGCCAATGCAATTCGTGGCTGCATCAATAGGAGTATGGTGTCTAGATCGAGGAAGGTACTGGTACCACTCTACTCTGCTTTGGTTAGACCTCATCTTGAATACTGTGTCCAGTTCTGGGCACTCCAATTCAAGAAGGACATGGACAAGCTGGAGCAAGTCCAGAGGAGGGCGAGGCCCGGAAGCCGTGCCCTATGAGACTTAGAGAGCTGGGTATGTTTAGTCTGCAGAAGAGAAGGTTAAGAGGGGACATGATAGCCATGTTTAAATATTTGAAGGGATGCCATGTAGAGGAAGGATAGGGCTTGTTTTCTGCTGCTCCAGAGACCAGGACAAGGAGCAATGGATTCAAGCTGCAGGAAAGGAGATTCCACCTGAACCTCAGGAAGAACTTCCTGACAGTCAGGGCTGCCCGGCAGTGGAATATGCTGCCTCGGAGTGTAGTGGAGTCTCCTTCTTTGGAGGTTTTTAAGCAGAGGCTAGATGGCCATCTGTTGGGAGTGCTTTGAGGGTGTTCCTGCATGGCAGGGGGTTGGACTGGATGGGCTGTGTGGTGTCTTCCAACTCTACATTTCTATGATTCTATAGACAAATTGGTTATATCTGGTAAATAATTACTCCCACTTGGATTTTATATGGCATTTTTGTTACACAGGATCAGACTGAAGATAGTAGTAGTGAAAAAAAATACAGTTGAATGCAAATATTGTTGTTGTTGTGTACCTTTAATTTATTTTTGACTTACGATGACCATAAGGTGAACCTATCATGGGGTTTTCCAGGGCTAAGAGTATGTGATGCACTCAGAGTCATCAGCAGGTTTCCATGGCTGAATGGGGAATTGAACCTTGGCCTCCAGGTCATAATCCAATGCTTACACAGCTACACCACACTGGCTCTGATATACTTTTGTGTAAAAGTCACAGGACTGAAAAAAAAATCACTTCTAAGATGCTGATGACATGCAAGTGTATTTCTCTTTTTAACTGGACTGGGCTGAAATAATAAAAGGGCTTTATCAGGGCTCATCCATAGTAAAGGGCCAATATACTTAAGTCTGCATATAGATAAGAGAGATGTTCTTCTCCTGGATGTTTGTATAGTGTTGTTCAACTGCTGGTGGATGGGATTGCACTTCTTCTAAGCAATCATATTCATAATCTGAGAGACTTTTAGATCCATCCTTGTCACATGAGCACATATGTTGATGGGAACATTTTGCCAGTTTAGGCTGACTATAACTTTACTGGATGGTAGGGTCAGTGATCTACACTCTGATAACCTGTTTGTCTAGTTTACTATAATGCATTGTACATAAGCCTGTCTCTGCACACTGTCTGAAAACTTCAAGTTAGTACAGAATATCACTGCAATTGTACAAATGCCAGTGTTGTTTCATTTGTAGGGTCAATTTAAAATACTGCATCTAATTTATAAAAACTTCCATAATTTTGAGTCACAGTATATGAAGAACCACCCCTTGCATATATTCCTGCCTGTGCCCTGGAATGATCATCTTATGCTTTGTTCCAAGTGCCCTTTGGATACTAAGATTCAGTGGATGCCTTCTTATGTGCTAGCTTTTCTTTTGTGGCTCCTAATAGTGGGCTGTATTTCCTGAGCTATCTGATGTGAGGGGACTGGCAGGTTTTTTTTTTTAACCAGTGTGCCAGGAACCAGGACCATATTTATCCCAATTGACAACAGCTATTTCTTTCCTTTCTGGAAGTACACCACAGACCAGCAGCCAATAGTTCTTGAACTGATATGTCCATGGAACACTACTTAGAATAGCTCTGACCTAAAAGATCACCCTCCCTAAGACTTATACTTGGTGCCAACCTGTATAAACAGATGTTTAAACTTTAATTTATATTTTAAAGTGGTATTTCTTGGTTTTGGTATTGCTTTTTTTGTGCTATTTTATTGCACATGTTGACCTGAGAGCTTTGGTGATAATCAGCTCATAAGTGAAATATATAAGTAAACCCATGATTTGGTGTTTTGGTCTCTAGTTCAGCACAAGATATAGCAGACTAAGAATATTTGAGGTGATACTGGAAAAATGGAACACGGCATTAGAACCAGCTAGGCAGTGATATAGACTTTTGGGATTTCTGATGGACTCTTTGACTGGACTTGGGTAAGTGAAATTAGGGATATTGTGATGGGTTTTTTTTATAACAGTTGTAGAACTTTTGATGCACTGGAGTAAAACACAATTGCTATTTGAAAAGACATAAATAAATGAAAATGGTCCTATTAAATGTTCCAATGAATCTACTTCTTATGTGATTTAACATTTCAGGGGAAAAATGCTGGTGACTGAACTTGCACATATTACTTTGCTTAAATGTCCTTGAATCTGACATTGTTGTCTCTCTTTTTTAAAGAGGCCAACAAATTTTCCACTCACAGAGACAAAGCTGAAAGTCCATTGGCAAATACTGCAGCCTTTTTATTCCCCTCCACCACAATCTGCTACTTCTTAGAATCTCTGATCCTTCAGGGCCAACAAGGTTATCAGACTTATATGCCTATAGCCTTGTTTTGACTTGCCAGTGCCCTGTTTTGCTGGAGGAGCAGAACAGAAGGGAGTAAAAGTGAAGCGAGAATGATGGGGAGGTGGGGATGGGGAAATGAGGGTCATGGAACTGTCAAGGCCTTCACAGTGGTGATGGTGTGGCTGCAGACATTACCTATGGTCAATATTAATCAGTCCTTTGAAACCTATGTGCTTGCTGGGTGACAAGCTCTGAATAACAACGTGGGAATTTAAGACTGCAGAAGTAGTTTATTGAATCTCAGAGAGAGAAAATGAAAGGAATGGAAAACAATGTGCCAGGTAATGCTCCCCTCAAAGAAATTGAATATATAGAAAGGGCTGTGATTTATATTTAAAAATTCATACTTTGTGCCTTGAATTTGCATTAAAACTGTCACTCTCTCAGACAGAGAGAAACAAACACCCCCAGTATCAGGAATACAGTCCAGTTCTATGCTCTGAAGCCCTGTAGGCTATAGTACTAAAAACATATTGCAAGAGGGTATTCAGCCCTCTTGCTACAGTGCTGTAAGTGCCCATTGCCTGTGGGGTGACAGCAGCTGTCACCACCATTTGCCCTGAACTGGCCTGCTTTTAATGTGTTTGGCAGAAAGAAATTGGCATGCTGATATCTATCTGTCTGTCTGTCTGTCCGTCTACTATCTATCTATCTATCTATCTATCTATCTATCTATCTATCTATCTATCTATCTTCTAAATCAATATATATAGAAACCATGAATTCACTTTCAGAGGGAACCCAAATCTTCAGTATTTCACAGATGAAACAGGGCCCCACTTTTATAAATATGTTTATTCTTGGCTGAAGGCCTGATGCCCATGCCTTAGTCCCCCCACCCCCATTCCAGGCCACTGAAAGATCCACTTCATCTGTCCACTGCAGATGAAGATATTGAAGGCTCAGCTTGAAGGGGTTTTCTTTCTTGTGATTCTGCTGGAAAAGTGCAATTATCTTCTAAACATGTTATCAAAATGAGCATAGTGCCTCAAGTGGAAAGCTGGGCACTGTGAGGCCTCTTCAAACAGGGGATTTACATTACAACCCGTGCCCTTCTTTGCAAACTTAGGAATGTAACATCTAAGGACCAGTGACAGGAGACTAAAACCTGAAGCAGGCTGTACCCATGTAGCAGTGAACAGTTTTTTTTTTATATATATATATAAAGGCAACCATGAAAGGCAAAACTAAGGACAAGATATGGGAAGTGGATTGTTGGAGATAGGGAAAAGAAAACAGCACCTGTCCCTGGTGTGATAATGGGGCTTCCCATTATCTAGACTTAGCTAAAAAGGGGGACACTTCCCTCTTCAGGTAAACCAAGGGTTAATGAGGTGTTGGGATTAGATTACATCATAGGTCATGTGGGTCAGCATCCCAGGTCACAGGGTGAGAACTGACCAATCAAAAGGTAAGAACTGAGCATCTTCAGGATGCTTCCAGATGCTTCCAAGGAGAAGTTATAAAACTTCTTGCGAGGCCATGTGGCAGAGAGATAACAAAGGGAGATAACAAAGAAACAACAAAGGAACTGCCAGTAGCAGGCTGCAGGCCGTAGGCCTCACCTCCTGGCCCCTTCCTTTTAGAACATCTAAGCCTGAGAACCATCTGTGAGTACTAGACTAAAGTAGTTAGTCGCGTTAGGGACTTTTCTGTTATTTTGGAGGCTGGCTGATCTAAAGAATGTATCTGTGCTTTTATATCTGTTCTTTTTGTAACTACTTGTAACTAAGCGTGCCTGGGAGGGGGAGCTTCCCATGTGTGTTAATTTGCCTTGTTCATTTGCATGCCTGTAATAAATACTTTCTGTAAAAACCCTGTTTCTCTCCTTTCCATGCCAACACTAGATAGACTGGGGGAAAAGGAAGATCCTTAAGATTAGGGATTGACATGGCTGGAGAGAGTCCCACTGTACTGTCCAAGTATTCAGAATTCAATGGGTGGTGGCAGCAAAGATGAATTAACAGCTAAAATTAATCACATACGGGAATATACATTTCAGTTTCACATACTGGAATTCTACATTTCAGTATAACACCTGGTAAGCTGTTTGAGCATGTAGTCTTTCCCACTGACATCCACGCTTTCCTTTTAGTTAATCCAGATACATAGTACAGGGCACCTGTTTCCTTCAGGATCTCTGAAATAATTATATGGAGTTCAAAATCTTATTTTGCCCCTGCCTTTCCAAAAAACAAGAATATCCAGTACCAGATACTTCGAAGTGTGGTCTCCAGTATAATTTTGCAATGTACAGTGCTTCTGTTCCAAATTCTAGCCGGTGAGTCATGCCATTTCCCAAGGATCCTCCATTTAATCCCTGCTCTCATTTTCCATTTTCCTCTTCATAATAGGCAGATAGCATTTCATGCTTATGAAGCATGTTAAGTGCTCATTGAACTGTATCTGTACCCCTGCCCACAACTCTTTAATGGAATGTGGTCTGGGGGTGGTGGGTGGGTAGGTTGGATGACCAGAAGCAAATGGTTATTGGGCTTTAATAGTGGATCCTATTTTAGCATTGCTAATTGTAGGTATGGGGTTCCTCTATAGATAAGATTAAATGTCCCTTACTGTCCACACTAGAGGTGTGATCAAGGTTAAGTCCTCTGTACTTGCTTTTGAACAAAAAAGAAAGAAAAAGAAGCAACTACTAGCTTTGTCATCAGAACCATATATATATTGATCAACTTTCTTTAACATTATCTATATAATAATGTTATTTATTATAGTGAACCTGTCCAAAGTATTAATGCATTTTTCTCATTACGGCATACATTTTCTGTCTCTTTCACACAACCCATTATATCTACCATTCCACTTGGAATTTCATGAATTTTAACAGTCCTTCATGCCAACCCAGGTGTCAGTAGCCTGCATTTTTAAGGAATGGACATTGTTTTCTCAATAACTAGCAACCATAGGACTACCAAATGCACTTGATACAGCAGTTACATTGAATGTCATTCTAACAACACTGGTTTTCAAACTAGACTTTACCAGTCATCACAAAACCTTTATCTTATTTGAAGAACATCCATTTGGTGATATGGACCAAGACTCTGTATGATCATTGTTGTTGTTAACTGCTATCAAGTCGACTTTCATATGGCAATACTATGGATGAGAGACTTCCACCTCACCCTATCATAAACTGCCTTGCTCATGTCTTGCAGATTCAAGGATGTGGCTTCCTTGATTGAGTCTATGCATCTGTAATGCAGTCTTCCTCTTTTCCTACTGCCTTCTACCTTGCCAAGTATTATTATCTTTTCTAATGAGTCATGTTTTCTCATGATATGGCCAAAGGACAACAGGCACAGTTGAGTCCTCTTGGCTTCTAAGGAGAATTCAGGCTTGTTTGCTCAAGGATTATTTGTCTTTTTAGCAGTTCATGGTATCCATAGAACTCTTCTCCAGTACCACATTTCAAATGAAGAGATTTTCTTCCTATCAGTTTTCCTCACTGTCCAGCTTTCACAACCAGACATAGAAATTGGAAATACAATGTCATGGACAATCCTAACTTTGGTACTCAATGATATATCTTTATACTTCAAGATCTGCTCTATTTCTTTGATAGCTGCCCTTTTAGATAATAGTCTTCTTCTGATCTTTTTTGGGTGCAGTTTCCATTTTGATTAATGACTGAGTCGAGGAATGGAAAATCTTGAACTGTTTCAATGTCTTGTCTGCCTTAAAATTATGTAAATAATCTGTGGTCATTTTTGTTTTCTTAATGTTCAGCTGTAAATCTCCCTTTGTATTTTCTTCCTTGACTTTCTTCAGTAATTGTTCCAAGTCTTTGCTCTTTTCTGGTAGTAGTATGGCATCATCTGCATAGCTTAAATTGTTGATGTTTCTCCATTCAGTTTTCATGCCTCCTTTTTCTGAGTCTAATTGTCAGTACACAAGCTAAACAGGGAGGGTGATAAAATGCAGCCTTCCCTGACCCCTTGACAATTGGAAACCTTTCCAATCCTCTGTATTCTGTTGTGACAGTAGCCTCTTGTCCTGAGAATGGGTTATGTGTTACCATGCTTGCTTGGGGTCCCTTAGGGGGATTCCCAACACCTGTCAGGACCCTGGCACTCCAGGACTCAAGCTCCGAGTCTGAACCAGAGGACTTCAAAGCCATGGAGCCTGCTGCACCAACAGAGCCCACCCCAGAGGCTGCCATGGAGCCTGCTGCACAACCCACCCCAGAGGCTGCCCTGGACACAGAGCCCTTGGCCCCAGTAGCCCCAGCAATGGAGCCAGGGGCTGCCTTAGACCCAGAGATTCAAGAGCAGGTACCTACTTACCAGCAGCATCGGGAGCAAAAGAGTGCTCTCAGAAGGTCAGAGCGTTTAAATAGGAAACTCCAAGCAATCAAGCTCCAGCTGAGGTAGCACCTGGGTGAGGGCCTGCTTAATAAAAGCACTCACTCAGCCTTGGGTCTTTGTTGGCTGACAACTGTCCATTCTGGGTGTGCCTGCTGGGCTTCTGGGGCCCTTGCCTTACTTCCTGGAATGCTGCCCGACGAGCTATGGTACAAGCTCCGTGGTACGTGGACTCTGTTTTGCCTGGCTGTGCAGTAACAGCCAGGGATATCTTTGCTGCAAAAGTCTCTTTAATTTACTGCTGAAGTAAAGCCCTTTGATTTATTGCCTGTCTGCCTTAGCCGGCTCTTGGCTGCCTGCCACGCCTTGGCACTGACAACGCCTGCCAAATTGTCACTTGTGGGGAAAATTAGCTAAGAGCACTGCTTTAGCAATGCAAAGAGGGCATGGTAATTAGGGATCTTTAACCCAATGTTTACGGGTCAGCCTCAGTTAGAAATTACACAAAAAGTCCAATGAATGAATTTATTGAGTAGTAATAGTTCACACACACACACACACACACACATCCAAGGGCTAATAGAAATAAAGAGTGGAAATAAAATAAGAGACATTGTTGAGGGATTTGCAATTTGGGAAATGCTGCACCTCTCCTGAAGTCCTTTGGTCCGAGAAGCAGCAATCAAACACCACTCAGTGAAGAGATGCTGAGGAGGAAGGGGGACCAAGAGGCATCACAGTCATTCTCCTTGCCTCTCTCTCCTGCACCTGCCTAACTAGCCCCAAACCAGGGACTATTTGTAGGAAAAATTTACTTTGAAGGCAAATCCTTTCCCGGGGAAAACAAGCAGGGACAGAATAAGAAAAAACAACTCTACACCTGGCATTTCTTGGAAGATAACAAAGTGTCATCTAAATAACAGGATCTTCCTCCGCTTTGAGTCTGTGGTGTGGGTTTCTGGAGATGGAGTTGATAAGGTTTTATTGCTTCCAGTGCCCAGTTTTCTGGGAACACTTTTACTCCCTTAAAGGTTAAAGGCCTTTTGTCCACCATGGGTTATCACAACATGAGGTCTCCTGTGGCTATGTGACTGGGGATTTTACTGGCCTGATTTGGTTCATTCGATCATATGACAGTTATTGCCTACGTGCACATTCGAGTGACCTCTCTGGTGGGTTGGATTCATAGAATCATAGAAATTCAGAGTTGGAAGAGACCACAGGGGCCATCCAGTCCAACCCCCTGCCATGCAGGAACACCCTCAAATCAATCCCGACAGATGGCCATCAAGCCTCTGCTTAAAAACCTCCAAGGAAGGAGACTCCACTACACTCCGAGGCAACAGATTCCACTGCCGGACAGCCCTGACTGTCAGGAAGTTCTTCCTGAGGTTCAGGTGGAATCTCCTTTCCTGCAGCTTGAATCTATTGCTCCTTGTCCTGGTCTCTGGAGCAGCAGAAAACAAGTCCCCTCCTTCTTCTACATATCAAAGTTGTAGACCCCGGGACAGGGTTTTCCAAGGGGACAACAATACACCAGGACAATCAAATGTTGTGGCAT
The DNA here is from genome assembly GCA_948474755.1 of Ctenosaura bakeri. Classification (NCBI taxonomy): domain Eukaryota; kingdom Metazoa; phylum Chordata; class Lepidosauria; order Squamata; family Iguanidae; genus Ctenosaura; species Ctenosaura bakeri. Next base: position 66,129 of record CAOLHI010002561.1, on the reverse strand, counting down.
ATCCATTTATTTAAGAATGATCCATAGTTTTTCATGATTTACACAATCAGAGGCTTTGCTATCTACTATATAAAAGTCAAAGTTTGTCTGTTCGTGAGTTTGTCTGTTTGTCTGCATCAGGCAGGGGAAGACCTCATACGATTGGCTGAGTGAGGGAAGAAGACCTCATATGATTGGCTGGCTGTAAAGATTCTATGGAATCTTGGGGTTAGCAGTTTAGAGAGGCACTGGGAGCTCTTGGGCCTCAGGCTGGTTGCTATGGATATGAGGCCTACAATCAATAAGGATGCCAGAAAACGTTTAGGAGACATATGTGAGAAAAATTAAAGTGACATACACAACATAGTTACGAGGTCTTCTTGCCTCATACAGTAGATAGCATGGGTTCCATATATAAGGAATCTTAAAGTTGAAGCTGAAAACAAAAAATGCTTCCAGAAAAATGTGAAGCCATTGCACAAATTCAACAAAAAAAAAAAAAATTCAAAATCAAAAGCCAGTACATAAGCATCACCAGACAACACAGATTGGATTGGGGATTATGGGGGAAACTTACAGGTACTGGAATAGGCCGGTTGCTATGGAGATGAGGCCCAGCAGTAAGAAAAAGGGCAGTGTTTTCCCTCAGAACCAAACTTCTGTTATGTAAACAACTCTGAATAAAGATTGGATTGGGGAATTTGGGGAAAAGTTACAGGTACTGGAATAGGCTGATTGCTATGGAGACAGGGCCTAGCTGCAAGGAGGAGGGCAGTGTATTACCTCAGGAACCCAACCTCTGTATGTTAACAACTGAGTATGGATTGGGGAATATGGAGAAAAGTTACAGGAACTTGAATAGGCTGGTTGCTATGGAGATGAGGCCTAGCAGCAAGGAGCAGCACAGTGTACTCCAAACTGTGTATGTAAATAACTCTGAATAGAGATTGCATTGGGATACATGGGGGAAAGTTACAGATACTAGAGAAGACAGTTTGCTGAGCTCTTAAGAGGAAATAAAATCCCGGTCAATGCCAGGTAAATACACTAGTAATCTATAAAGCACAGGTTGTTGTTTTTTTCAGAAATTTTTTGGTAATCTCAGTATGATCCTTAGGGCCTCTTCCTTTCACAACCCAGCTTGGACATCTGACATTTCTTGTTCCATATATGGTAAAAGTCTTTATTGTAGAATTTTGAGGATTACTTTCTTTGCATTGGAAAAGTAATGCAGTGGTCCTGGGGTTACAATCCCTGGTGTCCACTTTCTTGGAGATTGGAATGTGTATTAAAGATTTCAGATTTGTGGGGACCATTGTTTTGTTTTCCATATTTGTTGACAGATTTTAGTTAGAACTAGAGTAGACTGTCTCTGTAGCTTGAAGTAGTTCTATTGATATACCATCTGTTCCTGGTGATTTATTTCTCCCAAGTGCTCTGAGTCCATCTTCCACCTAACTTCTGAAATTGGGGGTTGGTTTTCAAACGGTTCTTCCTGGAATGAATCTGTCATCCTTTCATCTCTTTTAGATAGTTCTTCATTCTTTTCTCATCGTCCTTTTATTTCTTTTGGGTCCTCTGCTGGTTGTAAAATATCCTCACTCTTGGTTTAAATGTCTCTTTTGATTTCTCAGATGTTGTAGAAGAGATATCTTGCTCTACCTTTTTTATTGTAATCTTCTATTTAGCTGTATTGATTATTATAGTAGTTCTCCTTGTCTTCTTGTCCCTGCACACAAGTTACTGAAAAAAATGCATTCAGTGTTCTGACTCTATTTCTGTCTTCTTTTACTTTTCCTTCTCATCAGTCTGCTTGAAAAATTCCATCTGTCATCCACTGAGGCTTCTCTTTCTTTTTGGTTGAAGATAATGTATTTTTGCATTCCTCCCTGACAGTGTCCTTGGCTTGAGTCCAGAGTTCTTCCGGCTCCCATTCAGTTAGGCTTAATAGTGCAAATCTATCTTTTACATCATCTTTAAATTCTATGGGATGTTCTTCAGGTTGCGTTCTGCCACAATGGTTTGTTTAGTGTTCTTCAGTTGCTTTGCACTAAATTTGATATCAGCAATTCACAGTTTATGTCATATCTGCTCTTTGTCTTGTTTTTGCAAAGAGAATAGAGCTTCTCTTCTGCTTTCCTTTATGTAGTCTATTTCAATTCTAGATTAGCCGTCAGGTGATGTCCATGTTCACAGTCACCTCTTTGGTTGGTTGAAGAACATGTTTGCCATTGACAAACTGTTGGCCTTGCAAAATTAAATCAGCCACTCTCCTGCTTCATTTCTTGATCCTGGACCAATTTTTTCTACGATCGTTTATTCTGCCCTACTTCCTGCTTTTGCATTCCAATTGCCCATGACTAATGACAAGTCCTGTTTTAGTGTGTGATCAATTTACTCATGGACTGAAGCACAGAATCGTTCAATTTCTTCTTCTTCTGCCTTTGTAGTTGAGCATAAACTTTTCTTCTTAGACTTTCATTTTCTGAGTAAAACACTGTGTAATTTTCTGAATCAAAATGACCAATTGCTGTCCACTTTAGCTCACTCACCCCAATTATTGCAACGTTCCATTTTTGTTCTACTACAATGACTAGCTTCCCCTGATTCATGCTTCTCACATTCTACGCTCCTATATTTTCTGTGCAGCTTCAGACTTTCTTTTCACTGAAAGAGCATAAATCCCTGCTGGCATGCACCCAGTGGCTTCCCTTTCCACTTCTTATGTGCAACCTCAGCTGACAGTGCTGAGGTACACCCTACAGCCACTGTGGCCAATGGGGGTGGGATGGTGGATTCCAGGTAGCTGGGAAAAGAAAAATAGTTATAATCTTCCAGGAGCCTTTGAACTTCTTTAATGATCATGAAAGTATATAAGTTGAAGAACAGGAGGTTAAGGCAGCATATTACCACTAACAGAACAATGGCTAATTTCTTTTTGGGTGTGGTGTACTCTCCAATATTTCACAGATAGAAACCATGGCAGATATAACCAAACAACATCAGAATGTGGTTTAGATGGCAAAAGTTATTAATGAGGAAGAGCAGATAAGCTAGGAGAGGCTGCCGCAGTTTGCTTTTGCCTGAGTCTACAGGGAACGGCAAAATTCCACTTACTTCTCCTCGTCTTTCCCCTGCTGAGTTATGTTGAATTCATTCTACTTTTGCAGCAATAGAAATAAGTTAAAGGCAAAGAGAGAAATTGGGTGGAGGAGAAAGAAACTGGGACATTTTAAAAGCAGCTGGAAAATGGGATGTCAGAGGGACAATTAGGGCTGTCCATGCCAAATTGGGGACAGTATCGTGCAGTATCTAGAGTTAAGTGCCTGTGGGACCTCACAATTCCTGTTTCCCATTTCTACCCCCTCTCCAAAATTTCATTTCTCCAGTTTATTCCTTCTGCTCCCCCCCCACACTTTCTTTACTTTCTTCTCTTGGTTATTTTTGCCTTTTAGCTTTATTTGTCATACTGGTTAATCTAACATGCAGCTATGTATCCTAGTAACCACTATGAAACAATCAGAAAATATACTATAATAGCTTTGGGTACGGGTTTGGCTTGCATCACAAAGTATTATCAACAATGAGCTAATGGACAATATTGCAGTATTATTTTGATAGCATGTCTTAGTCTTGTCTTTTAAAAATCTCCTGGCTGTGTAGTTCCACAAAGGTCTTCCATCAAGTAGTCTTGAGGTTCAAGAAAAGCCTCTGTAGTTAGCCTAGTGGTAAGTATATCTATTATATAAATCTGTTTCTCATCTATGAGCAGAACACTGACAGAAGTTAGTAAGGGTTCTGGTGCAGTAGGTTTCCAAACAGCAGGAGGACAATCAGGTAAACCACACCCATGGATCAGTGCTTTTAGATTATGAGACTGTTTAGTTTGTACAGACCCATGGTTTGGAAGATTTATCTGAATGGGCTTTCTGAAACTTCATCACTTAGAAAACTAGTCTGTGTTTGTCTCTGCAGTATCTACAAAGACAATTGTTAAGGTAAGATTAGGTTATGAGAGAAATAAACATACTGGGAATTTACACAAACAATGAAAAAGAATAAACTGGCAATTCTGGGGCAAAGGGTGGCTTTAGCAGCTTTTTATGCAACTGCCACACAAAGGGCAGAAGAGTTGAAGGATACAAGCTTGTGGATACCTGAAGACCAGCTAAAGAAGGAGAAGGAGAGCATCAAAGGATAACAGTTAGCATGAGGATTTCATGTCATAGTAACTATTTTAGAATGTACCCATTCTCCATATGAACTAGTAGAAATGGCACAATCCTTGCATGGAATATTCTTGCATGGAAGGATTTCCTTGCATGGAAATCCAGTGTGGCATAGTGATTTGAGGACTGATCTACAAGATCAGTGTTTGAATTCTCATTCAACCATGGAAACCACTGGCTGACCTTGGGCAAGTCACACTCTCTCAACCTCAAGGAAGGCAATGGCAAACACTTCTGAGCAATTCTTGCCAAGAAAACCCTATGATAGAGTCACCTCAGGTTGGAATCGGTTGGAAATGATTGTAAGGCACACAACAACAAAAATAATGAGAAAGAAATAGAAAGCAAGAATTACTAGGTCCTATAGCATGGTGTAGTTGTTTGGTTGTGGACTACAACCCTGGAGACCAGTGTTTGATTCCTGCTTGGCCATGGAAACCCACTGGCTGACCTTGGGTGCATCACATACTCTCAGTCCCAGAAACCCCCGTGATAAGTTCACCTTAGGGTCACCATAAATCGTAAATGACTTGAAGGAACAACAGTGACAACAAACACTGAATTCCACATATGAGCCTAGGTCTATCTGCCAACTTTGTGATGTAGACTAGTGTTACCCTGATTTCTGGGGGTCCCGGGAGGGACACCTAAATGCACTCCAAATATTGGGGAATTGGGAATTAGCTCAGAGCACAAGCTAGGACTATGAGAGGCAGGGCAACGTAGCGAGATATTTTACCCAATGGGTTACGGGGTCAGGCCATGACAAGAACTAGGCATGGTTGTCCAATTTAAAAGATTTTTTTACAATTATCAATTCAGCACACACTGACACACGCACTCACGCACTCATACAAGAATTATAGAAATAGAAAGTGAGGAAAATTGATAGGGGTTTTAAGGGGATTTCTGGGGTGATACGCCACCTGATCCTGCAGTCTGGGAGATGAGAAATAGAGTTTGAGGCTTGGGCTCGGGGTTTCCCAGCACGTGGAGGCTGAGGGGAGGCTTGCCAAATAGAGCAGCAGCAGTTCGGGATGCAAGGCACGAGCGTTCCGACAAGAAGCTCAAACTTGGGGTTTTTATAGGGAAGATTGTACCTGGAGGCTAGCCCTCTCCCGAGGAGAACAATAGGGATTTGAGTGGAGACAAAACCTCCGAAAGGTCAAAATCAGAATTGATGAGATTTGGCCAGCACTGCCAATTGTTAGACCAGTATGCAGATGAGGAGCGCTTAGCGATTGTATAGACGGACACGCTAATCCCATCAAGCAAGCAGTTCGGGGCTGAGAACCTTGCATTTGCCTAATGGTCGGCTGTGTCTGGAGGGCACTACTGGCTGTGCGACAGATTGTTGTTTACTGGCCTAGACCTAGCTTGCATAATTAAGACCATACGGCTGTGCCCGCCTACACAGGCTTTCCGTGACCCGCTCAGACACGTGGAGTTCATCTTATGGAGTGCCATGTGGAAATATTAACCATAACCAATATTAAATTGTAGACCTTGGGTTTGGGCCAGATAACTGCAGTAACACTAGGGTGAGGGAAAGATAAATTTGCCCAAACTAGCCAATGAACATCCTGACTAAGGGGAAAACATGAACTCACCCCAGCTCTTACTGGTAAGAATCTATCACTGTCCCTTACACCACATGCCTCACTGAAGTAGAGTCAGCCCTCTGCATTTGCTAGAGTTAGGGGTGCAGGAAAAATTGCAAATATCAAAAGGTATACATGCTTGTCTGTGGCAAGGGGCTGAGGCATGGTGGGGAGAACAGGCACCCAAACCAGCATCTATTCTGCACTACACTATTATAGTGCTATTATTCCACTTTCAACCTCCCGTGGAATCCTGGGATTTGCAGTTTAGGGAGGGGCCTTGAGAATTGTCAGCCAGAGAGCTTTTTGGCCTCAGTAAACTACAAACCCCAGAATTCCATAGGATGTTGAAAGTCGAATAATAGCACCATAACAGTGTAGTGTGGAAATGGCCCAGGTCAGGGAAAGAAGAGGGAAAGGGGATAGATTGGTATGTTAGCCCTGTATTTCCTCTTTCTAGCCCATGTCCTTCCTTGGGTGTAGGGGGCATCAGGAGAGGGTTTGTGGTGCTGAGAAATTGGGATATGACCCAACCTTAGCTGGTCAAGCAGTGGCTAGTAAGGATAAGGAGGATGGGAGGCAGGATTTTATAAGGCTCTGTGGCCTGATCAGAGCTGCCAACAGGTAAGGTTGCCCAGGAAAAGAAGTGCCTAAGGTGGGGAGAAGGGCAGAATCTGGAGAAATTTGTAAATAATCAATTCCATGAAAGCAAACCTGCAAAAGTGGAGAGCTGACTGTAGTAGACAATAATGCATTTGTTGAAAAAAATAGGCTGTCCTTGTAGAGACAGTTTCAGGCAAGACCAGGCAAATGCACTTTTTCTACAGAATGTTAATTATGAAGCAGATAGGGCAACTTTGCTGAGTTAAAAGAATTTTTTTGTGTGCAGTTCTTAGTATAAAATGTGAAGATCTTTCCTTTATGTAAGCACCTTAAAGTAGGAGAGAAAGAAAAATAAATTTGGTGCTGGCTATGCTAGATACTGGTTTTACTAGACTTACAGAAGCAGATAATGTTCTGCACTCTGAAGTGTAGTGGAGGCTCCTTCCTTGGAGGTTTTTAAGCAGAGGCTTGATGGCCATCTGTTGGGAGTGCTTTGAGGGTGTTCCTGCATGGCAGGGGGTTGGACTGGATGGTCCCTGTGGTCTCTTCCAACTCTACATTTCTATGATTCTATGATTCTATGACACCAAGAACAAGTTGGGATTACTGTATTTGTCAGTATATTAGACACACCGGCATATAAGATGCACGCCATTTTTCAAGGGGTATCTTTCAGGAAATTTTTTTTAGTTTCCTGGTGAGGCAAATTGCACAGGAAAGGAGGCGAATGAAAAGAGTGCTTCACCAGGCTTCCCCCACTTCCTCCCTTCCTGTTTTGCTGAGGCAGGGAGAACTCCCAGCAGAATCAAAATGCACAGGAGAGGATGGGAAGGTAAGGATTGCTACACCAGGCTTCCTTTACCGCCTCCTTCCTGTTTTGCCTGGGCAAGAACTCATTTTGCTCCTTCTTTCTTCCCTATGTATTTAGCATTACTGTATTTGCTGGTGTATTTTCAGAGGGTATTTTTCGGGGGAAAAGTGTGTCTTATACACCAGCAAATACAGTAGTGACTTGCTAGCTGTTGATCATTTACAATTCCTTTCCAATCTTTAGAGCTAATAAACACATGTGGACAGGCAGTCTATATTGTTTGGAATGCTTGTCCCTTCAGTAGAAATGGATGCTTTGAAAGTCACCTTCTATAGCTGGTGCCCTTTAGATGTTTTCAACAACATTTTCCACCATCTTCTACCCCAACTGGCATGGCCAACAGCCCAGCAGTCATCATGGTAGATGATCGGGGAGGATTTTCTTCAGTTGGCATTTTGAAAAGAACTGATCAAATCTGCATTTCCTGATTCAATATGTGGAGTGGAACCCTGCTTTTGGGAAGGAGAGCAGAATGTGAAGGTGCCCCATACTCAGACAGGATCTGTGGAAGCCAACTGCGTCCAGCAATGATAACTCAGAAGATTCTTGCAAGTTTTGGTTGAGAGAATGATTTTACCACTCCTCCTCCTCCTTTTTCTCTGTGCAGAAAAGGAGAGAAGAGGAAAGTCAGCTGTACTCTTAGCTGACATCTGGATGTGTTGATTGAACTCCAAAATTAGGACTCAGATGACTGCTGAAAATTCTGCCTGATAGTAGAGCCATAGCATTATATACCTCCTAGCTGGAGGGTATTTCTGTCCATTATGCTGCTAAGATTACAGAGCTTCTGTTAGAAAAAAGTATCAGTCCCTTAACTGAGATAGCAAGGAATAAAATATGGAAAGGGTGTTACTTTAGAGTCTAATGCTTGAAACTGTGCTTCTAGGATACTGGACTATCTGTTGAAGTTTGAACAAATGAAGAGGAGGAATTTATGGTATAAAACAGTCTCTCAGTAATACAGCCAACATACAGTGTGCTGTAGCACTTAGCATTTCAAAGACAAATGAAGGCTAGAATAATGAATAAATCTACTGTATTTCCTTTCAGCTTTTGTTAAGAGTTTCATTTCCTTTTGCTCTGTTTCTCACCCTTCTTCCTTTCTCATTTTGCTCTTAAAACAACACCTTGGCCCTTTGGCTTTTGCTCTCAAACTTGCTTTCATATAAAAGCTTGGCATTGTCTGAAGCAGTTAACAGTTACAATTTCTTTTGGTCACACTCATTTCAGTGTCTTCTAGAAAAGGGAGTGAGGCCATCATATTGCTCAAAGGCAGCATCTAATTAGCATATCCAGTGTCATTGCTTTCAGAGACAATTCTAGTTTGGCAGAAAGTATGTGTTACATCTAACGGCAAGTTAAACATTATTTAAAGCAAATAATATCATACACATTCTTAAGTATGTGAACTGAAATGATTTTGTCTTTAAAATATAGTTATTTATGATGGAAAAAAAATAAGGAAAATGTAGTTATTTACAGTAGAAAAAAAGAAAGATAGCACTGCATATCAAAACAGATTTGGTTCCATGGTTTTGTTGTATGAAAACAGTCATGTCTGTAAACATCTCTTAGAGAAACCCAGTTAAAATAACACAGGTCTTACTGTTATCATGGTTATGATATGTCAGGTGAGAGCACGAGCACTAGATATCCTTTTGATATCAAATAATTTGGCCTTTGCTTGACCTTTCTCTGCCACCCTACTCCACGTGTTTGCAGAGGCCCCCTGGACAAGCACGTACAGGCGCAGCCGTTAATGGTTGTACATTCCAAGACCCCATTCAGGCAAGCAACTTAAGCCTCTCCGTTGCTTTAGGGTAAAACCTCCCTGCAAACCAGCTCTGCTCTGCTCGGATTTACACAAAGCCACACAGCCAAGAGCCAAGCCATTTCTTTATGTCAGGCTATTAACAAACTGGCCACGCTATTGTCCTAAGAGCTAAGCCCATCATGCAAAATCTGACCTTTTCCAACTCCTTTGTCCAATTCCAAATGTCCTTTGTTCTCGCCGAGCATACCATAGCCTGTAGGTAAAATCCACCCTATATAAGGTCCCCACTTTTGGGACGTCTTCGGACTACTTTAGACTTCCATCCCGCCTTGCTGCCAGTTGTCTAAGGAAACTCCCCTCAGCGAGCCCCACTGAGCTTTCTTCCCCAGAACCCCGCTTCTCTCCAGGACTAAGAGACCAGGTGTTGTATTGCCTTTCCCGAAAAAGCTCTCCGTTTCTATTTCTCAGTTAGCTAGTTTATGTCTTGTCTTTCATGGTTCTTGTTTTTAATAAAATATTGTTTGCTACTCTGAAAACCTTGTCTAGCCTCTCTCTGACCTGATGCTGTATACATAGAGTTAAAAGATCCTTGCTAGGGTTACCCTGCCTCTTGTTTAGCTGAGAGAGTGCTAGAGTTAAATTCCCCCAACTTGTGTTTTTATTTGGTTATTTGGGCGCCCCTCCCGGGACCCCCAACATACAGGGTAACATTACCTCTACCCAATTCACTGTTGTTCAACCTGTTTTGGAGACATCAATATTTGGATACCTTTGAAAGCAGCATTATTACTGAAGGAACAATTGGCTTTGAGAGTGCAGAGATCCTTTTGTCAACTTAGAGGAATATATAATGTATGAAGAGAGTCGGTGTGGGGTAATGACTTAAGTGTTGGACTATGACTCTGGAGATCAGGGTTTGAATCCCTGCTTAGCCATGGAAACCTACTAGGTGACCTTAGGCAAGCCACACACTCTCAGCCTCACAAGAAGACAAAGACATGCCTCCCTTTAACAAATCTTGCCAAGAAAACCTCATAATATGTTTGCCTTAGGGTTATCATAAACTAGAAATGACTTGAAGGCACACAGACTAGATATATATAATCCACCCTCTGGGATTTTTTTGGTCTGGTCTTCTGAAAGATTGTATGGGCTGTACCTGTTCAGGGTAATAACTTTGGCTGATACAATCATACAAGGGTCACACTTTCTAATCTACATGGCTTCTAGTTCATTTTTGACCCATTTCAAAGTGCTTTAAGATCCTGAACAGCTTAGTAATAGTAAGGTACATCTTCAGAAGTTCTTCTCTGGATCCCTCATGAAATGATACAGCCAAAGGAAAGGGCTTACTGAGGATAGGCAGCCAGAATCCTCTGTTCACAACACTGCTACTTAATCATGGTGCTTATGTAGCTGCATAGTGAATCTTGGCCCAATATCTCCACCCCCACTTACTGATCAGCAGCTGCAGCAATTGGGAGGGGTCTGTTCCCTATCACTTAGGAAGCAGCTGACTAATGTTCCCACCCCCTTGCATGAGTGATCTCCATTGCAACAGGCAGAAACAGGATCCCTATTGCAATCCCCCTTGCAGCAGAGATAGCTCACATGAGGGGGAATGAGAATGTCAGTCAGCCACTTCCTGAGTGATAGGGGAATAAGCCTCTGTTGATTGCAGCAGCAGTTGACTGATAAGTGGAGATTGAAGATAAGTGGAGATTGAAGATAAGTGGAGATTTTTCACTGTTAGTACCTTGGTCATGTAATGTCCTCTTTGCAAAAAGTTCTCCTGGTAGCTACACTGTGGTCATTTTGGTGCCAGGTGAAGACTTTGTTGTTGTTGTTTTTTTGAAACTTCACTTTTTAAAAACATACTTTGGTTCTTTTGAGACCTCAGCCATTATTGTTCTTGAGTATAGACTGATACTATTTTAACTTGTTTTTAATTGAGTGTCTACTTTTTTATTGTTTGTGTTCTATGGTTTTAAATTTTCTCACTCCACTGGGGTCCTTTCACACTAGACAATTATACAACTATGATGCCTCTTTAACTGCCATAGCTTCATCTTATGGAATCTTGGGGTTTGCAGTTTGGTGAGGCATTGGAAGAGTTCTCTGGCTTCTCTGTATGGCAGCTCCCCAGATTACATAGGATGGAGGTATGGCAGTTCAAGTGGAATCATACTACTATAATTCAGTAGTGTGAAGGAACTTTGGTTTACAGGGAGCATAAAATGATATTAATGATTTCCAACATATAAAATAGTTAATAAGACACAAACTACTTCTTTGTGCAAGTCATCAAGCCCTATTTGTGTGCAAATGATATTAGAATAAATGCAATTTGTAAAGTAATAGTGGTCAGATCAGACTCCAGCTCCATTTCAAAGAACATTCTGTTTCATATCCTAGAAATCCACATGCTTAGAATACATCCCTGCTTGTCCATGGAATCCCATTGGGTTACCTTGGGCACATCACATGCTCTCAGTCCCAGAAAACTGTGTGACAGGTTTGCCTTAGGGTCTCCTTAAGTCAGAAACAACTTGAAGAGACACAACAGCAGCAGCAGCAGCAGCAACAACAACATATCCACATCCAGTGGTTAAAGCAATTGCTCTTCGTCCTGCCACCATCAACAAATATTCACAGGTATATTGCCATGGCTCTTGCAGGTTCCATTCAGCTATGTCCAATAGTTAATGACAGAACTATGGAAAGATACAACAGGTAGAAACCTTGGGTTTTTACTTACCATCTTGGGATGGCCTAATTTTAAAAGCCTCTATGCTGCAGCAGTGAAAAATAGGCAAATACTTTTACCCCCAGAAATAAGGTGGCATGCTTCCATAATTTATTTGAGATATATTGCTCATATATCACATCTGGCAAATGTTGCTGGCATGCTACAGTTTAAACCATCAACCTTCAGGTTTCTGCAGCAACAATTTGTGTCTTTTACTTGCAGCAAGCTTTTAATTTGAATTACAAATTCTTTTGTGCCTGACTTATTAGCAGTTTATTGTGGAGTGAGAGCTTGCAGGAGTGAATTACCTTCCAGTTTGAACTCACAGGTATCACCAGCTTATTGAAATTATGTATATCATCTCCTGTAGGCATATCAAGTGCACTTTTAAACATTCTGTGAGACAAATTCATAGCATCAAAGATTATTAAGCTGGCTTGAGTTTTCATTTGAAGTGCATGCCAGAACAGGGCTACGCTAGAGAAAGGTGTCTGAATTGCAATATTCTTGAATATTGTTTTTGTTTAAGGTATGAAAAGATGTCTATCAACAATTTGTACCATGAACTTCTTGATCAAGGACACATTGTTTTGAATTTTTGCTTTAAACTTTTGAACTGTTGGTCCAATTTGTTTTCTCATCCTTGAATTATCTGTTGCCTCAAGTTATATGAAATTGCTTTTAAAAACCATGCTGGTTCAAGTATGGGAAGTATCTCCTTCTAAAGATTCAGATATCTATTCGTTTCTTTACCCTTACCATTTCTGTCTGCAGTTTCCTTGAGAAACTAACCTTAGTACCAGGACCTGAGTGAGATTTGTGTGTGTGTGTGTGTGTTTTGTATAAATTTAGGACTATGGCTCTTTCCCACAATGGAGACAGGAGAAGGTTGGTACTGCAATGACAGTTATGCATGATGTCTTCACGGGCCTGTCCTTCTTTTGTCCCCAGGGGGCACAATCACAGAGTAAATCATTGATGGGTTTTCCCTGTCATGATCAATGATCACACCACCATCCCACACTTACCTGCTGTGTGGAGGGTCCAGAAGTGCAGTGGCTGCACTTCCTGACCCAGCACAGCCTGGGAAACTACCTGGCTGTGCTGTGGCAGGAAGAGGCAGGGCCATCACTCTTTCTGGATCACAGAGACAGCCAGTGTGGAGGGGAGTGCTCCCATCACACTCTCTTGAGGCAGAGCCACTGCCAGGATCTCCACAGGATGCCGCTGGGATAAGGTAGGGTGCAAAAAAGGCCAATGAGATCTCTAGGCTTAAATTACCCATTGCCATGAAGACTAAAAATGAAGCTACATTGTAGACTATTCTTGAAGCTATTTGTGAAAATGTATTTTCCTATATTTTTGTACCTATTGTGAGATTTGCTGGTGCCACCCAGAAATAGCTTTGTGTCAGAAGAAGCAATATTCTAAATATTAAGTTGGCCCAAGTACTTCTATAAAACAGAAATAGTATGTTTGTGCAGCAAAACTTGGATGTTGTGCAACACAGAGATTTGTGCTTCCTTATGTGATATGCCCCACCAACGACACTACTTTCCTATGGTGGTGTGATTTTGTGCTCTTATAAGGTAAGAGGCTACGCTGGTGGCACCTGTGTTGCTAGTAGAGTCTCTCATGTCAGACAAGGTTTTGCTGAGGAACCAGACTAAACATGCCAAACAGCTACTGGGCAGCAGCATTAGTGGGGGGTGACACTGACGGAGGGTCTCATAAGAAACAATGACAGTTGATACTTGTTGGTACTGTGCAGGAGAAGGCACAGTAAACCCCTTTTGGATGTCTTTTATCATGAAAATACTATTATGAAACAATCAAAAATGAAACAAAAGATAGTGTCAGAAGATGAGACTCCCAGGTTGGAAGGCACTCAGCAAGCTACTGGGGAAGAACAGAGGACAATTACAATTGCTGTGTGACTAATGACACAACTGGACTCAAGCCAAAAGGATGTTCATCTGTTGACATACTCAGAGGCAAAAGTCAAAAGCTGCATAACACATGATATAGGATCATGGAAAATCAAAAGTTGCATAATACATATTATAGGATCATGGAATGAGAGGCACATGAATCCAGGGGATAGACATAGTAAAACAAGAAATGGAACATGCAAACACTGCAGTGCTTGGGGTGAGTGAGCTAAAGTGGACAAGAATGGGTCAGATAATTTTGAGTCAGATAATTACACAGTGTTTTATTCAGGAAATGAAAATCAAAGAAGAAATGGGATAGCATTTATAGTGAGGACAGATGTAGCAAAAATCAAAGTATACAATGCAAAGTATTACCAAATCATGGCAATAAGACTTCAGGGAAAACCCATCAATATAACCATAATCCAAGGATATGTTCCAATGACAGAGAAGGAGAAGAAGAAATGGAAAGATTCTATGAAGGAGTCCAGGAAGAAATTGATCATACACCAAGGAAAACTTATTGTTAATCATATGCAGTTGGAATGCATCAGAAGGAGATAGAGCAGAATCAAAGACTGTAAGGAATTTTGGTCTAGGATCAAGAAATGAAGCAGGAGATTTATTATTGACTGAATTTTATGAGGCCAACAGTTTATTAATCTCACACTCTTCAAGCAACCAGAGAGATGACTGTATATACATGGATATCACATGACGGTCCATATAGAATTCAAATGGTCAATTCGAAACAGAAAATGAAGAAGCTCCATTCTCTCTACAAAAACAGATTGTGGCATAGACCATGAACTACTAACCAGGAGCCAAAACTCTGTACTGAAGCCAGGGCTGTTGTCAGAAAGGAATGCAAAAAGGCACTATCTGTAGTCAAAAAGAAAGAAAAGCCTCAGTGGATGACAGATGAAACTCTTCCAGCAGTTAAAGACAGACGAGAAACAAAAGTAAAAGGTGACAGGGTCAGAACCCTGAATGCAACTTGTGCATTCCATGACTTGTGTGCAGGAACAAGGAGAACTACTATAATAATCAATGCAAAGAAATAGAAGATTACAACAACAAAAAAGGAAGAACAATAAACCTTTTGTACAAGATCTGAGAAATCAAACGGAAATTTAAACCAAGAGTGGGGATGCTCTATAACAAGCAGAGGAACACATTACGTGACCAAGTAGAATTAAAAAGATGATGGAAACAATACACTGAATAACTATATAAAAGAGAGGAAAAGTTGACAGATGCATTCAAAGAAGAACCATATGAAGATGAACCTTCAATTTTAGAAAGGAAAGTGAAATCTGCATAGAACACTTTGGAGAAATAAATCTCCAGGAACAGATGGCATACCAATAGAGTTGCTTCAGTTTACAGAGACAGAATCTACTCTAGTTCTAATTAAAATCTATCAACAAACGTGGAAAACAAAAAGATGGCTCAGAGATTTGAAACACTCAATATATATATGTTCCAGTCCCTAAGAAATGGGACACCATGGATTGCAGTAACCAAAGGACCATTGCATTAATTTTCCATGCAAGCAAAGTGATCCTCAAAATGCTACAATAAAGACTTTTACCATACATGAAGCAAGAAATGTCAGATGTCCAAGCTAGGTTCAGGAAAGGAAGAGGCACTTGGTATCATATTGCAAACATATGTTAGATAAAGGAGTGCACCAAAGAATTTCAAAAGAAAATCAGCCTGTGCTTTGTAGACTATAGCAAAGCTTTTGATTGTGTAGATCATGAGAAACTATGGATCATTCTTAAAGAAATGAGTGTGCCACAACACTTGATTTTCCTGATGTGTAACCTGTATGCAGGACAACAGGCTATTGTTAGGACAGAATACAGAGAAACAGAACAGTTTCCAATTGGCAAGGGATCACGTCATCCTGCATTTTATCATCTTATCTGTTCAGCTTGTATGTTGAACATATCATACGACTAGATTCAGAAGAAGGAGGTATGAAAATTGGAAGAAGGAAATCAACAGATGACACCATACTACTAGCAGAAAGCAGCAACATTTGGAACAATTACTGAAGAAAGGCAAGGCAAAAAGTGCAAAGGCAGGTTTACAGTGGAACAGATTTACATAATCTTAGAGTAGACAATGAAGACATTGAAATAGTTCAAGATTTTCTATACCTTATCTCAGTCATTAATCAGAATGGAGACTGTAGTAAAGATACCAGAAGAAGACTAGGACTTCGAATGGCAGCTATAAAGAAACTAGACAAGATCCTGAAGTATAAAGATATATCATTGAATACTACAGTTAGGATTGTCCATGCCATCATATTAGACAGTGAGGAAAGCTAACTGGGGAAAAAAATCAACTCATTTAAAATGCGGTGCTGGAGAAGAGTTCCATGGATGCTTTGGAGTGCTAAAAAGACAAACAAATGAGTCCTAGAGCAAATCAAATCTGATCTCTCTCAAGAAGCCAAGATTACTAAACTGGGGCTGTTGTATTTTAGCCACATCATGAAACTCACTAGATAAAAAACAATATTGCTTGACAAGGTAGAAGGCCGAAGGAAAAGAAAAAGACAAAATCATAGATGGATAGACTTGAGCAAGAAAGACATGTCCCTCAGTCTGCAAGACCTGAGCTGGGCAATTTATGATAGAGTGGCTGGGAAGTCTCTCATCCATAGGGTTGCTATAGGTTGAGGTTGACCTGATAGCAGTTAACAACAACAACAACAACAACAACAACAACAACGTGATATGCCCTCTCAAGAATGAGTCCCAGAATTTATTGTGGATAAATGGGAGAAAAGAAGAATACAATCACCAAAATAATCAGGATCATTGATCCTAGAGACAGCAGGAACCTCTGTTGCTGGTAGGATTTACAGGTTCTAAATACATATGAATAAATGATTAGTTCACATATCCTATCCCACACCCAATATCAACATGTCTACCTAGAAATATAAATCAAATAAAAACCCCTAATATTTGTGGCCAGCTGCCTGGCACAGTGTATGCTTGGGCATAAAAGACATCTTCAGGCAACAAAAGTGTAATATGAAGAGCTTGGGCTGGCTATGACTGGTATAAATCCCTGATAGCCTCACCTTGCATGGTGAACAGGTAACTCCTAAACTACAATTCCCCTCCCTACAATGGAAGTCAGAAATCCCGACTTTCATTATCCATCCTTGGTGTGGTTGCCCATTGTCTTGGCTTTTGTCTGACAATCAGTTTTTAGGCATCTATTCTGTACTTTAAGTCCCTATCATAACCTATTGGTGAAGAAGAAAATCCCAGTCCTAAGGGATGATCTACATGACAGTGGTAGCCAGTGCCTCAAAGCTGATTGAAACAGTAGGAATGTGAGAGTGGTATCAAATGGAGAAGTGATGGTCTGGTGGTGATGCTGGTGGCTTGGTGGGAAGGTTGTTGCAGTGGGTAAATTATAGGCAGGGGAACATAGCTGTACCTATTTGCACTTTTATACTGAAGTTATCCTCCCTGCATCTTGCCTCATACCAGAGCTTGACATTTTACATTCCTTAATGTGTGTTTCATCTTTGAAACTTGGTGTCCCCTTCTTTGGGTCTATAGATATATTTCACAGTTTGCCATTTAAGAGGCTTTCCAGAAGTTCAGACTGACTAGAGCACAGCATCATAGATACTGAACTATTCCTCAACTCCTACCTCTGCCCTGTCTTCTTAGAAAAGCATGGTCTGATGTCAAAGCTTACCAACCTGCTTTATCTGTACAGAATGAACATGCAGTACTTCAACAAGTACTCTAATTCAGAAGCTGAAGGTCTGTTCTGCAACATGTTAACAAATCTGGTGGACATTCTAAATTGAGTTTTCTACCATACAAAAGGAAATCAGGCAATGGGAAAAGATAGTCTTGCCTCTTAAACATATTTGATTGACTTTCTTTTTTGTGAAATCTCCTTCAGTGAAGCACATCAAGTCAAAGACCAACAGATCTGTGTACATTCTGAAAGGTGTTGAAAATGCCTATGATGTCAACTGCATGAGGGAGATGCATTTTTTAGGAGATAAGATGCTGCGGGTCATGCTGCACTGTTATGGTCTCATAGACGTGTGTTCTTTCCTTTGTGATAGACAGTATATTTGTTCTATCTTTCACTCTGCCATGTAACTGAGTAAGGCAGGTGGGAGGCAAAGTATATACTTAGATAATGACAAAATGTACTTTCTGCTGTGGCCAGCCCTTTATGTGTAATGAAGATTGCTCTCCCCTCTCCACCAATTTATAAAACACTATGTTTATTTATTTCTTCTGAATACCTGGTAGCAACAAGCTTTTGATCCACATACTCCCAAAACTGGAATATTTCCAAAATCAGTAGCAGATTCTGAATCTCTAAGAATTTTTCCTTCCTTCCTTCCTTCCTTCCTTCCAGAAAAAGGGCTCAGGACAAGAAACAAAAGTAGCTGTGTTAGTTTTCTAAATATCTCACAGTAACATACCTAAACATATTCTTGTTTCCTCTCCTCTTCCCCACCATTATGAACAATTTGTAGGAGGGACACCCCTACCTGTTGCTCCCCAGGAATATAGATTTCTTTCCTACACATCAGTAGAGGCTGGCAAAGAAGGATTGAGAAGTGTTTTTTTTCCCCCTCTGTAATTTACACTATTACTTCTTTTGAAGAACTAAAAAGTGCCTGTGGTTAATAGATAAACCACTTCAGAAAAAAAGGAAGGAAAGAAAACGTCTATAACCATCTCCAGAGAGGTTGAAAAGCCCTACCAGCACATGTTTTTAATATCTGTTCTCTCAAAGTGCAATGGTAAGGTGTAGCTGACTATGGTGCATTATCCACAATTAAAAACATCTGGAGATAGGTAGAGGTCTCTTCCTGAGAACTTGAGTCATCAGTAGTAATGAAATAAGTTCGATTCCACTATGGGAAACTGGAAGAACACTTCTTCCTAATTTCCCCAGGTCAATTAAATACACTAAAAATGGAGCTTTTTTTTTTAAAAAAATTTTTTTAATTAATTAAAAAAGATAAAATAAATTAGGAAACAGTGGTGGACAATGAACAGGGTATTGAGGGAAAGATGTAGCTTGAGCTCTGCTTGGACTAGAAGAAGTTGATTCACTCAGTGTCAGCTTTCTAGATTTAACTCTGGTAGTTTTGTTTTTTTCCAGCTGACTAAAAATCTGAATCTGGATTGATGTCTATATCTAAACTTTGACTTATGTACTGCAGTCATGGCAAATAACAGCCACACACACATCCTGTGTATGATCTACCTCAATAAGACATTTTCAGTCAGAATCAGTGAGAGGATTGTATCCACATAGGGCCTCAACACTGTGATGCAGGAACCACTAGAATTTCAGTCAGATCATAATATGTCTCTTCTGTCTTGGAAAGTTCCATTATACAGCACAATGTATTTCCAACAAAGAAAATTTCCTTCCACCATCATTGCCATTTATGCTGCTTCCTCGTAAGCATAATTACCTTCTAATAGACCATTATTTGCATTTGGTCAGATTAAGTCCTGAGGTTTTTCATCACCATAACTCAAACAATGATATACTTGTAGTGTGCCATCATCATCATCATCATCATCATCATCATCATCATCATCATCATCATCATCTCCCCCCTTATGCTTTATAAAATGTTTTACATTTTTAAGGCAAGAAAGCATAACTTAGGATTTCTTCGAAAAAGAAGGGACAACACAGCCATATTAAGTAATCCTTAGTGGGTACTCTGATTTAGGAACCTAAAAAAGAATACTATAGGACCATATTTTCCAATTGTCCCCAATTTGACAAAAACAGTCCCAATTAATCCTCTGTCATTCCATTCCTTTGGCTGCTTTTAAAATGTCCCAGCTTCTTTCCCATCCTGCCACTCTCTTCTTTTTGTTCTCAGCTTATTTTCACTGGTGCACACTGAGTTCAAATGCAGAAACAGTTTGCATTGAACAGCTCAAGAGAAGAGTGGGTAGAATCTTGTCCTTCTTGCTAGACAGAGGCAAAAGCAAATTGGCATAGCATCTCTTACCTTGTATGTTCTTCCTTGTTAATAACTTTTGCCATATCTTTACTATTAGATTGTTTGGGCTTTCCTGTCTTGACTCTTATCTGTCAAATGTTGAAAGGCATGTAAGAGAGGAGTGGGAACTGTGTAGCTCTTTTGATGTTGTTGAACTTCACTTTCAAGCATTCCTCAACATAGGCTGCTGGGACTTACTGTACAGCAACACTTGGAAGGCAGCAGAACTCCCATTGCTGTTGTAGAAGAGGCCTAAGATCCACCTAGCTCAACATCCTTTGCAAGAAATTCAACAATGAGCATATATTATGTGATGCATTGGAAAAAGATCAATATCTACCATTGCAGGCTACATTCTGCCTATCTCTGTTTTTAAATCTAGGGAATATAAAGGTTATGGTGATATTAACCCAGTGTCATTCATATTGTGCCGTTTGGTTTTAATTATGCACAGTTAATCACAGAACTCTTAATAAATTAGAGGAGAATACATTAAAAATGAACAAAGAAAAGCATCACTTTAAAATAGTTTTCAGGAATCATGATAGAAAACAAAGCTAGTTGCTTTTTTTATTGCCAACTTTATTTAACATTTAATTATGGTTACAGGGTCTAATATGGAAGGAAGATAATTTCCTACCACAACTAGAAACTTAATAAATGAATCCATGTTTAGTATGTGTTTTCCACTCAAAAAATGATCACAGAATGTGTAAAATTGAGATCAAGACATACATGGGACTAAATGTTGACTGTGTTATCCAGAACATGTTTTTCTTCAATAGCTTGGGTGAATGAAGTAGAACTGGGCACAAAACCTCTGAATTAAAATGTTATATGTTAAGATGCAATGATTTTGAATGCAAGAATGATGTGTAATAAAAGAAAAAACAGATTATTCTTCCGTAAAGCAGAGGTTACAGTCTGACAGGAAAATCAAAAGGAAAAAAAGAGATCTTACACAGAGCTGAAAGCTAAAATGTAGAAGTAGCCAAATAACAACATACTAGAAAAATGTAATCTTTCTTGAAAGAAGACTTAGTTCTAAGGCTGTTAGTATTTTCCATTGATTAAACATGGCCTTGACATATTTGGCAGTGTGCAAAAATAATGGGACTGTTTTCTGTGGCATCTAGGTGAACAAGGTCAGACTCAAAGCTTAAAATAAAACAAATCTCATTCTAAAGCCAATATAAATGCAATGTTCCAAGGGCCATGGGAGTTTTGTAGCCATGGCCCTACATTCAAAAGATGTAATGCAGTTCATCCAAAGCAGCATATTTGCATATTCAGTGAAAATAACAGTAGAAGAGAAGAAAAAGGCTGAAAGCTCTGAAATGATTTTTGTACCCTGAAATAATCTCTCTCTGTATGTACGAATGTATTATTATGTACCTTCAGTTCAGTTCCAACTTTTGGCAACCCTCTCATAGTTTTCCTGGCAAGATTTATTCAGAGGCTATAGTCTTCTTCTGAGTCTGAGAGAGTGTGGCTTGCCCAAGGTCACCCAGTGAGTTTTCACGGAAATTCAGACTCTGGTCTCCTAGGATCCTTGTCCAACATTCAAACCATTACACCAAGCTGGCTCTCTGAAGTAATGTTAATGGATCTGAAGGAGATATTTGTATCTTTATGTCTATCATATGAATACTGTGACATAACGTGCGTGTGTGTGTACAAGAGTCATCACAGTCATAAAGGGATGCACACTATCTTTTTGTGAACTTTCATTTTACCTCATCTCATATGAGAACCATTTCCCAATGAAGGGAAGTGGGGACTTGGAAAAAAAAATCACACCGCATGATTTTGCCATATGAGAGATGGGCCATAATGCATATGCAGGCACAGGAATGCAAATTTAAATTGTATGAAGTATATACCTTGCACCAATCCTTGATGGTTTGGGGCTTGCAGCCTTTATGGAGCACTTCCTTTCTTGGGCCATTCTCTACCCTTTACAATGGTGAGGGCTTTACAGATGTGTGTAGAATTCTCTGCTGAGTGACACATGTTTAGTTGGGCCGCTGTTCTCTTTTGATTGATTTAAGATATGGCTTTTTGGTATGAATAGTGAACTGATAGCATCTGTAGTGGTTTCATCAGTAAAGCTAGATAGTCTGCAGAAATCATGCCTACTTCTTTGACTGGGAGCTAAACTGGAAAAGTAGATGCATGAATGCTTCTTCAGTGCCTTAATACTTTTAAAGAACAGGACCGAATTGAGGGGAAAATAGGGCTTCCCAGTGGCACAGCTTGGCCCGAGTGGGGAAGGGGCAGGGGTAGAGGTGTGTGAGAGGGGCTACAATGTGCTTGGGCAGAGCTATAGCACATGTGGGTGGAGCTATGGCCTGCAGGGGAGGGGTGACGGTGCACGAGGGCAGATAAGGAGAGGCATCACCCCCCCAAAAAAGTAGCACCCAGGGTGCACCGCCTCCCTTGCCCCTGTCCCTATGCGACTGGGGCTTCCTACCTACAGTTTCTCAGGGAAAACCACCCTAATCCTAATAGCTGCATGTATGTTTGGTGGGGTGGGAGAATGATACATGCAGTCATGTTTTTTCCTAACCGATGTGTATGGCCTTTGGGACAGAAGCAAATTTCATTAAGAAAACCACAGAAGTTTTCATCATGTCAGGGTCCTTATCTGTAAAAGGGCTTGCTTCAGCTACAAAATCAGGCATGATGGATATAATGATAATAGGTGAAGAAGGGCAAAACATTTTATATGACTGTACCACTTTAACATTTTAATTGTCCTTTAGGCTGTCTATGATGAAAGTTGCATTGTGGCTGCACTGAAGCTTAATTCTCTGAAAGGCTAGGAAGAATCTGAGGGCTCTTTTACACTACACAGTTATAGTATTATGATTTGCTTTAACTGCTGTGGGTCCATCCTATGGAATCCTTGGGTTTGCAATTTAGGGAGGGGCATATAAAATTCTCAGCCACAGAACTCTACTGCCTCACCAGACTATAAAACCCAGGATTCCATAGCATGTCACCATGGCAGTTAAAAAAAGAATCATAGTGATATAATTGTGTAGTGTGAAAGGGCCCTGAGTTGATTTGCAGTATCAGAATGAAGCATTCACACAATGCCAAATTGATCACATTAATGTAATTTTAGTTGTGAAGTGATGTTCATCAAAATAAATATTTTCCATAATTGAATCACTTATTCTTTAAGCAAGGGTTGGAGAGGAACCGTACCTGTTGACTCAGTGCAAAGGGGTATAGCTGAGATGCACAGCAGATGCCTGGTCCCAGAATCAATCCTGGCATCTGCAGATAGGACAATGAAAAACGTCTTTCTGAAATCCTAGAGAGGTTCTACCAGAATGTGCAGCCAATACAGGATTATGTGACTCAACAGTCTCACTTAGTATAATGCAATTTGCTAGGCTCCTTTCAGCTAACAAGTAATTACCACCATCACTGGAACTGCAGCCTTTCATGTTAGTGGTAGAGTGAATCCATTCCAGGTCCCAGTACAACCTTCAAAGGAGCTGTCCAAAGTATTGAACTGTCTCCAAAATAAATCCAGCACCTTGGATAGCTCCTTTGTTGGACTAAGACCTGGAGCAGATTCACCCTGCCCACTTACATGGATGCCACCAGCTGCCATAAAAAAAAACAAAAACACCAGCTAGCATCCTGTGCTACAGTTACAGATTTGTAATTTACAGTTATGGATTTGTAACTCCTCTGTATTCAGTTATACTGTGCATTCATGATCATAGCACTATTGCCACAGTCATAAATGGCCCTTGGATCCCATTTTAAGTTCCAGGGAGCTGTTCTGAGCAATGGGGGTCTGTTCTATTGGAGGTCAGGGTGCAGCAAAATTATGTTTCTATCCTCCTTCTGCCAGTGAGTGAGGCTGTGACAATCAATACCATGACCCCTGTTGCAATTCTTTATCACAGCAGACTGCCATCAGGAGGGGACTGGAAGCATCCTTCTATTCCATCTTGATTACCAGCAGAACTGATCTCATTGTTTGGTGTTGCTGCCAGCTCTTAATGTAGATGGGGGGGGGGCTAGGACATGTTAATTATTTACACATTCATAACTATGTGGGCAATGTAGGATCTCAGCCATCATTACTGTTGAAATTGACATGCCAGAGCCTCAGAACTTCTGTTGCTCTGCATACCAAAAGCATGCTTTGAAAATAACTAGAAACAACAACTGACTTTCACTTGGAAAATCTATACTGCTTTCAGCCTCTCTTATCACTAGTACTCACAAGGCCAGCTGCTATTAGTTACTAGGGTAACATGTATCAAGAAAGAAGTATTCTAATACCTTTCAAGGTTGAGAGGCTGTATATTTATCTCATTCTCATTGTTGTATCAATCCAAACCTTGTCCCTGGGCAAAAAGAAATAATTGTTTGGACGATATTTTAAAAGTCCTTTCCTCCACTTCATTTAGCTTCATGTTTTTAGACAGATTGGTCAGTACTTCTACATAGTGATTTCCTCTGGTTCCTATGTGATCCAACACACTTTGTATTTCTTGTTAGGTATCTGCATGCCATGTTCCTTGGGATACCTGCACTTGTTCCAGGGCAGGGAAGGGATTCATGTGCCCCTCTACATGCTGTTGAACTGCAATTCCCAGCAGTTCAAACCAGCACTACTGAGGAATGCTGGGCATTGTAGTGCAGCAACATCTGGAGGGCCTTATGATTCTTGCGTGTGTGAAATGTGGTTGCAGCAGTCAGGACTGGAAGTAAAAAGTGGCTGGCACAAGCTCAAAACCTCTGGGAAGTAGTGTCTTCTATTTTTTAAAAAAGGAATTGTTTACCTGTCTGTAAGGAACTACTCCTAAAGCAAACTGCCCAGATGTTAGTAAAGTTTCTACAAAGACCTTTTCTGATTTACTTGCCACCAACAGAGAGGAAAAAAGAACAGATAATGGTGCAGAAGAAAGCTTTCTCAGCTGTGCTACCCCAATTATGGAATTTCTTCTCCAAAGGCACACACTCATAACTATTAAGTTTTTTTTTTAATGCAACTCAAGAACATTTATATTCTCCCAACCCTTCAAACAAGCACTGGAAATATTCCTGTGTTGTTTATTCTGTGTTTATTTTGTGCTGTTTATTCTGTTATACTTATTTTGTGTTCATTTTCCCCCCTCTTTTACATTTGCATTTGTCTTGTTGTTCACCACTTTTAATTGAAACTGCAAACTGGCCTATGTGCTCTGTTTAGGGCCCTCGTAAAACACTAGTCATGCGGTGGACTGTAGCGTGAAAGGTTTGGCTTTTTCATGTCCCCTGCTGAATTTTTTCGGGGTCTTTTTTCACATACCTCTGTGGCAACTGTAATGGGGCAACCGTAATGATCCAAGGTGGGGCATTTCATATACCATGCATTCAGTTAGACATGATCTTCTTTTGTGTGAAGGTTATATGTATGTCTTAAATAAAGAAATAATAAACTTTTATCAAGGGGAACCTGAGGATTCTTAGATTTCCCAAGAGAGCCTACTCCTGAAAGGATATTCATTTTCTCTAGTGCAGGAAAAAAAGTATATACAGTATACAGCGACTTTGCTATCTTCTCTCCGGGCTCAAAGTGCATTCTTTGAGAAAGCAAAGAAAATATAGCTGTGGCTGTTTTTTCATAAGAAGCTTCCAAAACTCAAATATATTAGGTTTCATATTTTCCAAAGATTGATACCAGTCACGAAATATATGCTAGATGATAAAATTAAATTAAATTATATGACAAGAGAGAGACTGAGACGATAATAAGATAGAGAAGATAAGAAGATGACTGTTATATGGAGAATGAAAGTCTTTTGGTTATATATGGGTATAATAAAGTTCCAGACAGAGCACAACCTTCTTCAGTACTGGGGGCAAGCTAATTGAATTAAAGTCCCAGATAGGAGAGAAAAACAATGGTGTTAAATGTACAATGTATATGTTTTTTAGGTTTATCACCACCTTGCACTTTCAAAAATAAGTTAATGTGAGGAATAAACAGTTGTTGAATTATGTTGAGGATAGCCTTGAAACTGGGAAAACCATTTTTTCATTGTTAGTATTATTAACAAGCAATTTTGTAATCTTAACATACGAAAGTAACATATCGGAATGCAAGTATGAATTATGTCTTGAAAACAGTTGGAACCGTCATCATCATATCTTCAATAACAAACTGAAAAAAGTGTTTAGCTTTGCGTTAGAAGGCTAATTGAAAGCACTGGCAAAAAGAACAAAGATATGTTATTCATCATGGAAGAAATCAAGTATAAACATTCATGTTTGAGCCTGATATCATCTACAGCCTTTGGGAGAAATTTTTCCATATTTTTATCTACAAGCAGACTTCTCATAGTCCCTACTATGATACAAACATTATAATGAGGACTGTCAGGCCAACTCATACTTTTTGCCCAGTCTTCTAACAAATCACCCTGTAGTTGTCAAAGAATCATAGAGCTGAAAGGGGCCACAATGACCATCTAGCTGAATCCATGACATGCAGGAACATCCCTCCAAATTGCTTTTCTATAATAACTGAAATAGCTCAGGTTGTCTTTGAAAAACAAAAAGCAAAATACATAGTTGATGATCACCAACAAAACTGCCAAAAAAGTAGGCAAGTCCTTCAGAATTCTGTGTCAGGGTCCCTTTCCACAGAAAGATGAAACACTGAAAGAAACGAAACATATGTTCTGCAAGATTAACCTCTCTTGCCATTGGGATTTCATAATAGAATATGCCTCATGCAAATTCTGTCCAGACATTGTGGGGAATTTTATGAGGAAAGAGAGTACCTTTTTAATGAGAAATTTATTTGCCAACATCCTAACTCCAAATTATTCTCCACCTAGCTGTTTCAGCTCTTGCTGAGACAAATACTGAAAATTCTGTAAGCTTTCAGTGGTTTATAGTACATCTTTAATATGAAATTAGGCTTGCACCTGCCATCTTGCTGGAGCCATTTAACAACAACTAATGAAAAATAAAATAATACTCTGTACTGGGAATTCCTAGACTTTTGTTGTGTAATCACCTTGTGCCAAATACGAAATTTGTAGTGGATCAATGACTGCTGTCTTCCATTGGTAACTATTTTAAATTTTCCTATTATTTCTTGCATCTTTGTTTTTCTTACTACATACAAATCCATTATAGATGGAAAAGTGGAATAGAACCATAATAC
This sequence comes from Ctenosaura bakeri, assembly GCA_948474755.1. Taxonomy (NCBI): domain Eukaryota; kingdom Metazoa; phylum Chordata; class Lepidosauria; order Squamata; family Iguanidae; genus Ctenosaura; species Ctenosaura bakeri. The sequence continues at coordinate 39,157 of CAOLHI010002561.1, read as the reverse complement.
TTGGAGTTCTCCATCTGGAAGCATCCCCAGTAATTTATGAGATTCGCCAATGTGGGGGAAATGTTTAATTTCTGGTTCAAAGTTTCTAATAGGATTTGTATGATGAATGGTTGTAGATTGTTTTTGCCAAACTAAGAGATGGATTACAGAGCTTTTCACATGAGACAATTACAACAGGATAATAGCTTCTTTACCTGGGACTTTATCACATGATGTTGCTCCACTTCCATTGGAGACTGTTTCAAAATGTTTCTTTTACTAAAACACACACACACACAACACACATTAATGACCTCCTTTGTAAAAGAATTACTTTCCAAATTGTGTCCCACTAGGAGAATAACAGAAGAGGAATGACTTCATGTGATAAGTCCCAGTAAAACTATGCTATTATCCTGCAGTAATTGCAGTTTATTTTGATTCCTGTGATAAGCTCCTAAGTAACCACTTGTACAAAGACTATACCGATGCATTAATAAGGATTGTTCCCAAGAGGGCTGTATATTATTAAAGTAGGAGAAAATGGTATTTGTGTAGGTATAGATTACTACTGAAAAGCAATGTAAAGGTGAAAAATAGGGTAGGACAGTAGGCTTACAGTTATTTCTTTTAATAAAAAAAGATGTAATCAATTGTGGGGTTCATGGCTATCACTCATTGGTCACTCCAGATTGTGAGGAAAACAGTGCTCTTCAGGCTACACAAACTGCATTGACAATGACTGCTTTTGGGACACAGAGTGAAATTAACTTCTAGGTTCTCCCCGTCAAGGGCCATTAAGTCCTGAACTATGAGGGACACTGTGAACAAGTCATATTTTAGCCTCCCCTGAGCACAAAGCAGGCAGGTTCTGCTCTGTCCCTCCAAACCCTGACCTTCACTGAAATTTATGTGGAAATGAAAAGAGAAAAAGAAGGCTGTAGCCCTGCCAAACTCTGATGATGTGACTCATTTTAATTATTGGTATTTGGAAATTAAATGGCCTAAGGCTTGTTTGGCAGTTTGTTTCAGGAAAAAAAAAATGATTTAAGCTAGCTCTAGAATCTGAGTACCTTTTTTACAGCAGGTGTTGAGCAAGGCACTCATTTTTCTTTTTACAGAATGTCCTTGTAAGCATAATAAAAATTAGGGAGCTAGGCCTTCACATCAAGATCTCCTGCTCTCTCTGACATTCTTCCTTGGGCTACTTCATTACTTATAATTTTATCAACAAGCTCATCTCCAGGCTATTTTTAAAAATGCCTTTGAATACTAAGGCCATAAGGTTCCTTTAAAAGCTAAAGTTTTAAGACCTAACTGAACTCCCCCCCCATGTATATATTTTTCTTGTCAGTTAGTATGCTCAGATTTAAAAAAAAAGTAGAAATAAACAAACAACTACATAAAACCCACAGAAAATAAAAACCTTCCTGCTCAGGTCATTCATTTCCTATAGAAGAAGAGCTAGAATTAAATGTCCAACATATGGTCCAATATGCTTAGACATTACTGTCTGTTATTTCTCATGGTATATTTCTTGGCTGTAGGTTAGCCAATGGTCCATTCAATTTCAAATTTTGATCCTATCTTTTTTAAAAAATAATATCTTTTACTAAACTACATTTTTAGAGTATGGGCATTTCTGCACTACACTGTTATAGTGCTATTATTCCACTTTCAACATCCTATGGAATCCTGGGGTTTGTACTTTAGGGAGGGGTACTTAGAATTTTCCATCAGAGAGCTCTTTGGCCCCAGTAAACTACAAACCCAAGAATTCCACAGGATGTTGAAAGTGGAAAATATCACTATAACAGTGTAGTGCAGAAATGGCCTATATAAAACAACATACATGGGAGAATAAAACACGGAAACACATAATTATAACACAACACCTACTAGACTAAATAAACACTTACTAACTACCTAACCTAACCTACATATGCACGCAAAACTTAAAAAAAAAGAAATAAAGGATCATAGAATCATAGAATCATAGAAATGTAGAATTGGAAGAGATCACACGGGCCATCCAGTCTAACCCCCTGCCATGCAGGAACACCCTCAAAGCACTCCCGACAGATGGCCATCTAGCCTCTGCTTAAAAACCTCCAAAGAAGGGGACTCCACTACACTCCGAGGCAGCATATTCCACTGCTGAACAGCCCTGACTGTCAGGAGGTTCTTCCTGAGGTTCAGGTGGAATCTCCTTTCCTGCAGCTTGAATCCATTGCTCCTTGTCCTGGTCTCTGGAGCAGCAGAAAACAAGCCCTCTCCTTCCTCTACATGGCATCCCTTCAAATATTTAAACATGGCTATCATGTCCTCTCTTAACCTTCTCTTCTGCAGACTAAACATACCCAGATCTCTAAGTCTGTCCTCATAGGGCATGGCTTCCAGGCCTCTCACCATTTTGGTCGCCCTCCTCTGGACTTGCTCCAGCTTGACCATGCCCTTCTTGAATTGGGCTGCTCAGAACTAGACACAGAATTCAAGATGAGGTCTAACCAAAGCAGAGTAGAGTGGTACCAGTACCTCCCTCGATCTAGACACCATACTCCTATTGATGCAGCCGAGAATTGCATTGGCTTTCTTGGCTGCCGCATCACACTGCTGACTCATGTTCAGCTTGTGGTCTATGAAGATTCCTAGATCCCTTTCACACGTACTGCTATCCAGCCACGTGTTCCCCATCCTATATTTCTGTATTCCATTTTTTCTACCTAAGTGTAGGACCTTACACTTCTCTCTGTTGAATTTCATTTTGTCAGCCTTGGCCCAGCTCTCCAATCTATCCAGGTCATTTTGAATTTTGATCCTGTCCTCTGGCATATTAGCAACCCCTCCCAATTTGGTGTCATCTGCAAATTTGATGAGCATGCCCTCTATTCCTTCATCCAAGTCATTGATAAAAATATTGAACAGCACAGGGCCCAGGACAGAACCCTGTGGCACCCCGCTAGTCACTTCTCTCCAGGATGAAAAGCAGCCATTCGTGATCACCCTTTGGGTTCAGTCGGTCAACCAATTACAAATCCAACGAACAGTAGCCCTGTCCAGCCCACATTTTACCAGCTTCGTTGCAAGAATGTCATGGGGAACTTTGTCAAAGGCCTTACTGAAATCGAGATATGCTACATCCACAGCATTCCCTTCATCTATCAAGCTAGTAACTCTATCATAAAAAGAGATAAGATTAGTCTGGCATGACTTATTTTTGAGAAATCCGTGTTGACTTCTCGTGATTACCGCCTTGCTTTCTAAGTGATTAGAAACTGACTGCTTAATGATCTGCTCCAGGATCTTTCTGGGTACTGATGTCAGGTTGACTGGGCGATAATTATTTGGGTCCTCTTTTTTTCCCTTCTTGAAGGTGGGGACAACATTTGCCCTCTTCCAGTCTGCTGGAACTTCTGTCCTCCAAGATTTCGTAAAGATTATAGCAAGTGGTTCCGAAATGACCTCTGCCAGCTCTTTTAATATCCTAGGATGCAATTCATCTGGCCCTGGAGACTTGAATTCATCCAGTGTGGCCAGGTATTCCTGTACCACCTCTCTACCTATTACGTGCCTCATTTCCCCTGCTTCCTCCCCTGCTCCCCAACCGCCAGGTTGAGTGCTTGTATCCTTCTGGGGAAAAACGGAGGCAAAGAAGGTGTTAAGTAATTCTGCCTTTTCTCTTCCCCCTGTGAGTAGTTTGCTATCTTCTCTGTGCAGCGACCCTATCGTCTCCTTCTTTTTTCGTTTGCTGCGGACATATTTAATAAAGCCCTTTTTATTGTTTTTAATGTCTCTGGCCAACCTAAGTTCGTTCTGTGCTTTAGCCTTTCTGACCTCCTCCCTCCTCCTGGCTACTTGCTTAAATTCTTCTTTGGTGGTTTCCCCTTTTTCCATTCCCTGTACATGTTTCTCTTAACACTTAGCTCAGCTGAGAGTTCTTTAGTCAGCCATTCTGGTTTCTTCAGATGCCTTCCATTTTTCCTCCTTATTGGCACAGTTTTAGACTGTGCCTTCAGTATCTCCCTTTTAAGGAACTCCCATGCCTCCTGAACTCCTTTCCCTTTCACCATTCTTGACCATGGAATTCCAGCCAGCAGCTCCCTAAGTTTACAGAAGTCCGCTTTTTTAAAATCTAACATGAGTGTCTGGCTACACTTATCTTCTCCTTCCCACTGTATGCCAAATTCCAATAGGGCATGGTCACTCCCCCCCTAAAGATCCAACCACTTCTACCTCATTAACAAGGTCATCCCTGTTGGTCAGGATCATATCTAGAATATTTGATTCCCTTGTGGCCTCTTCCACCTTCTGGACCATGAAATTGTCTGCAAGACGAGCAAGAAACTTGCTGGACCTTGCTGTCTTGGCAGAGTTTGACTGCCAGCATATATCTGGGTAATTGAAATCTCCTATTATCACTGTATATCTCCTTTTTGAATGTGCAGTCATTTGGTTGAGGAAGGCGTCATCAAAGTCCTCAGCCTGGGTTGGAGGTCTGTAGTAAACCCCCACCAGAATATCCCTATTGTTTCTCGCTGCCTTAATTCTTACCCAGATGCTCTCTACCTGGCTTTCTGGGTTTAAGTCCTGGATCTCTTCACAGGTGAAAACATCCTTGACATACAAGGCTACTCCTCCTCCTTTCTTGTTTGGTCTATTTTTACAAAATAGGCTATACCCCTCTATTCCTATATTCCAATCATGAGACTCATCCCACCAGGTCTCAGTGATGCCCATCAAATCGTATTTATTTTGTTGTAATAGGAGTTCAAGTTCATCCTGCTTGTTTCCCATACTCCACGCATTAGTGTAGAGACACTTAAGTCCCCGGGCCCTTCCTGCAAGTCCTGTACTATAGTTTCTACTCCTCCCGCCATTGGCCGCTTGTACTACTTGTCCAGTATCATTTAGGCCTTTTCCCCCTGTGCTCGCCGAGTCCTTGCCCTGAATAATATTGTCTCCCTCCCCAGCGGAACTTAGTTTAAAGACCTCTTAATCCTCTGTGCGAGACTGTTTGCAAAAACATTCCTGCCAAGTTTCGTGAGGTGCACCCCATCCCTCGCCAGAAGCCCACATTCATGGAAATTCAGGCCATGTTCCAAAAATTCTCAGAGATGTATATAAATGACTTCCAACTTCTCAGAGAATGGATGCATATCAAGGGATATTATACTTCTGCATGCTATTTAAATATATACACTTTAGCTGACCCTACTCTTCTTTTAAAGGCTCAGGGAAAGTGTTTTCTTTTTTAAATACATGTTTAGATAAAAGCTGACATTATGGCTGTTGGGAGGTTTGTTGATTGACACAGGTTGGTGCACCGTTGATGTTCCTTCAGTGAAAGTGAATGATAACTATCAGGAGTATTACCTACTAATTGCTATGGACTTGTATTGAATGTTTTAAATGAGAACCCATCAGAGCTAGGAGAAAATGGCATCTTTCCAGCTGAGGGGATAGAGACAGAAGAAAATAACAACAACAGAGCAATTTTCAGTTTGAACAGACTGATTGCTGAGAGTTTTTCTGTTAAGTGTGCACTAGGCTGTTCCTGATTCATTTAACCTTAATTCTTTCCAGGACCATCCCAAGATATTTTTCTGTCTGAAGGAAAAGATAATTAAAATGATGACCCGTTCCTATTCATGTACAAAAGCTGAGATGATTGACAGTCAAATCTATTTTTAGCACTGCTGACAGGATAATGTTTTCCACAGGCAAATGTAAGAAGTACTGAGCAAGCCACATTGTGCACACAGCTCTGTCCTTCAAGATCTTGCTTTTCTTCTTCTTCTTCTTTTTATTATTTATTTGTATCCTGCCTCTCCATATGGATTGAGGCGGTGAACGACTTACAAATAGCATGTATTTCTATACATGCCCCCAACAAGCTGAGTACTCATTTTACCGACCTGCGGAAGGATGGAAGGATGGAAGGCTGAGTCAACCTTGGAGCCTGGCAGGATCGAACTCACAACCTTGTGACTTGCAGTACTGGCATTTAACCACTGTGCCACCAGGGCTCCTTCTTCAGCGCCAACATACAGTACTTGAGATAGTTGCCTCATTATGTCTAATGACAGGACTGGCTCCATTTTATTTTGAGGAAAGAAGAGAAGAGAAGTCATTTGCACAAAAAGCACTTTACTGGAGCGTTTCAATATATATAAAAGTTCACCTTTATTTATTTATTTTGTTGTATTTCTAAGCCGCCTTTCTCCCAAAATTGGAACCCAAGGTGGCTTTGACAGGCTATGTTTCAACAGGATGAGCTAATTGTGCATCCACCACACCTTACCATACCATACCATACCATACCATACCACACTACACCACACCATATCTAAAGTTTCATTCATGAAGAAGACTATATTATACACTAAAAACCTTGAAAAATTGAGCCTCTGGCTTCAAGGTGTACAAGTGATCTATTAATTGCTATGTTTATTCTATTGATCTGTAGTTCCAAACTTCCTAATATTGATTGTCTGAGATGGTGTGATGGAATTGAATTTTGTCAAATATTCCATTTGTTTAAAGAAAAAGCTGTATAAATGCTTGCAGTTGAATTTCTGTGATGGATGGGAATGTTATCTGTTTGTCTGGGACTGAAAACCCACACTGAGACAAGATCTTGGGATAAGAGAGCATTTCTGAGGAAGTCTGCCTGATAATTGAAAAATAGTTCAACATTATAAGAAAAGAAGTGAGCTTGGTACCCAGAGGCACTAGAAAAATGTAATTGGCAATCAGCTGAGAAGCAGCAAAGGGAAGAGTAGGGTGAAGAACTCTTTAAAATGTAGAATTGTCTGTGTGTACATGACTTCAAGTCACCCATCGACTTATGACAACCCCATGAATTTCTCAGGGATTTCTGAGGCTAGGAATACTCAGAGTTGGTTTGCTATTGCCCTCCTCTAAAATATGGCCTATCACCCTGATGTAACTTAGCTGTCTCCCTTCCAAGTGTTACCCAGGGCTAACCTTGCTTAGCTTCCAAGATCTGAATCTGAATCTGATGCCTTTGGAGAATTTAGACCACAGATGTGGTCTACTAGTGAACGCTCAAATATATTCATTTACAGGGATTTCTTATTTTAGCAGGTGGAGGAATGGAAGGTGACAGAAATGAGAGAAGCTTTGTTTCTGATATGAGAATTATTTTATCAATGTTGAGGATACTGAAAAACACTCAACAGGAGCACATCTGAGAAGCAATTTATTTATACCAAACTTTGTGCCTGGAAGAATCTTGAACACTTGATTATCTGGTTGCTAGAAATCTGAATTCCTGGAAACATTTAACCAGTCATATTCAAGTCTAAATCCTAACATTTTGATAGTGGCTTCAAAATAATTGCTGCTAATGATTAATAATTTGAAATACTATTCCAGACAAATACTCTTTCAAGGGCTGTACAAAATAGGAAGTCTTTTAGATGTATACTGGCTAGGTTATCTCATATATATTTTCATTACAAATGTATTTTATTTTCATATTTGTTCTCCACCTTATGTTGTTAAAAACATAAATTCAGTTTTGGAGCCTTGTTTTTGGGTAATTAAATTGTTATTTGGATTATCAAGGACTGTATATAATTTACTGTAGTAGGGAAAAATAATAGTAAGAATCAGAGTCTCAGAGCCTTTGAGTAGAAGAAAACTGACCTGGCCTTGAAATGTAGAACTTCAAAGACTACATACAAATGAAGAGTTAGGTAATGTGGTATTGTTATGATCGTGCTGAATTGCCACACTTTGGTTGAAAACAGATTCAATAAAGAAGAATAAATTGTGCAAAGCGGGAATTGTAAAAGATGAGTTGCTATTGTTTGCCACTATTGAAAAGCAGTATAATAAACCTCACCTACCCTAAAGAATTGTTTGCAGACTCCTAAAGACTTTACTTCCTACCCACTTGACTTACCGAAAGAATGCTGGGATTCTCAAGAACATAGTAGTGGCCTTTATGTATCCAGAGATGCTTCTTATGCCCTAATCCAGAAATGCTTGAGCACAGTAGAAGAATGTGTACTCTTAGCTACTGTTGGCCATTATTTCCATACTTATCAAATGGCTCAAATGAGTGCTGGCATACTTAACTACAGTGATTACCTGTTGGGGGAAGGAGACACTGGAATCTATTCAGCTTGAGCCTCATGGGTACAAAAATTTTAGCACCAAGGGAAAGGGAGTCGCCTTTCTAATTGATCGATTATTCTGAAACCCTGGAATGTTACTGTATTTCCATGTATTCACGGATGAGGGAATGTTCAAAGGCTATATCTGTTTCGGTCCTTTTGGTCCTTTAAAAATGCCACATTCATCACATCAAAATTATAAGAACAGGTGATATAGCAGCTCTGCTGTTGCTGATGGAGAAGGGCAAAGAGCTTCACAAAAAATTCAAAGCAGTACTCCGTGGCAAAAGCTGCATAAGGAAGGCTGAGTCAGGTGGTAACAAAGGCCCTTTCCACACTAGACTGCTATAGTGGTATTATTCCACTTTCAACATCGTATGGAATCCTGGGGTTTGCAGTTTCCTGAGGCCAAAGAGCTTTCTGGCTGAGAATTCTAAATGCACCTCCCTAAACTGCAAACCGCAGGTTTCCACAGGATGTTGAAAGTTGAATAATAGCACTATAACAGTCTAGTGAGGAAATGGCCAAAATGAATTCCCTTTGTTATAATGGTGGTATTAGCCAGCTTACAGCCTTGTTACATAATGCAGTCATGAAAGCGTTGAGGGGTTACCTGGGATGTGGGATTTGAATGTTGTGTCCCACCCATGAATGAGACTATCCAAAGGAGTGAGTTATATTTTCCCCCAGCTGTGCTTCCATTGGATGAAAAAAGAAGGATAAAAATCAAGGCAGGGAGAGAAAGAAGAAAGGAAGTCTCTAAACAGCCTAAGGGCAAGTCATCTACAAAATCATGTAAGAGAAGCAGAATGGGTGGTTTTCTTAGGAAAAAAATAACTGCAAGATCTAGAATAGAATGCATAGGTAGTACTTAACTTTCTCTTTGACTGCTACTTCTTCATGGGCTGTTTGTCTCTCACATGATTTTCTGATCACATTCGACAGCTTACTGTACAGTTTAGCTGAAGAGGGAGTTAATTTGTAATGAACAAGAATCTTGGGAGAAAGAGTTAAACCCCTCTGCCCAATGCCACTTTTTTTAAAGTATCAAATCCTCTGAAGTTATTTTTACATAGGACATGCAGCCATTGAGCTTATGTTTCATACATACACATTTGTTGTTCTGTTGCAAGTATTTCTAACAGTGTGGGACGGCTTTGCAAAGAATCATACAAAACATTTTGTCACCTGAGGCAGAGCTCCCTCCACTCACATTGACTCCACCTCTATCATCCCCTCCCATACACATCACACAACAACTGACTTGCTACTGCTGCTCTTCCTTCTCCCAGCAGCTGTAGGGAGTGCCTTTGTCACAGCAGGAAAATAATTTTCAAATATTCTTCTTTTCCCTGCCAGAACACAGTGGCAGCAGCACTTCTATTTGCTTCTATTCCTGCCCCACAATGCCTTGCTCTCTAAGAAATAAGAGAATGGTGGGAGAAAAATTAAATTTGCTGCTGCAGTTCTTGGGGTATTTTTTTAAATGATCAGATGACAGTTCCATTGTCCTGGACTATCCAGTGGCAATTTCCAGCACCAGTCGCAAATCCAGAATATATATTGTGTGTGTGTGTGTGGGGAATCCTAAGGGACTGTACGGTTCCATACTTTTGGTTCATTCAGGGTGCTTTGGCCATTCCTTCTTCTCATTGCTAACGGGAGGAGAGACAGATATTCCTTACAGTTTACATTAAGATTTTTAGAACACTGTTCCTTTTAAAATAAGGTGTGCCCATGTTGGGGTTCAACATGCAGAGCCAATAGTGAGGCAAGGCACTGAGATGTGCATGATGACTTGCCAACATGCCATGAGAGCTGAATGATGGTTGACTAAGTTGTCTATGATGTCTACAACTTTTCTTATCCTCTATCCCATCACCTTTTCAAGGAACTTTAAAAAAAAGCTGGAGAGGTTGTTAGTGAAGCTGGAGGTGACTCCAAGAGTCATCAACTGGTAATAACTCTGTTACGAGAGCTCTTGCTTCTTTGCAGTAGGCTAGAGGAACCCAAAGCAGTATCATGGAGCAAGGTCTAAGAGTTAAACTACAGTCTAGTTACCAGATGAAACATTTAGCACTTTTTTTTGCAGAGGTATTCTTCCAAGTGGTAAAAGGCATCTGTCTATCATAGCACTTGATCTTTGTTGTGTAAGTATCCTGAATTTAGCATGCATTGTGTCTTTGAGGAACTCCTGTTGTGAGTATGCAAACGGATTAATTGTAGTGTACATGCATTCTGAGAACCAGTTTGGTGTAGTGATTTGAATGTTGGACTACTACCCTGGAGACCAAGGTTTGGTTCTTCACTCGGTCATGGAAAACCACTGGGTGACCTTGGGAGCGTCAGACACTCTCAGGCCCAGAAAGCCCTGTGATACATTTGTCTTAGGATTGCCATAAGTTGAAAATGACTTGAAGACACACAACAAGAACATGCATTCTCTCTAAAATCACATTTGACCCTGAAATGGTCTTTTAAACAGTTTTTGCCACTGTGGTGAAAAAGCAATGGTAGTATTTCTTGGAAGGAGTCTGGGACAGCTGGCAGCCTTTCTTTTGGATGGTAATTCAATGGTTAATGGCCTCTGCATGGATTACTTCATAATTCAAGACAAAGGCCTCCATATGTTTTTTAACTGGCTGGTAGGCAGGAAGGCAGCAGTCACAGATTCATATATACTGTGCTGCCCATTCCAGTCTGTCACCTGAAAGGGTTCAGCTTGGATCATCTGTCTGGGGACAGACTGAAAGATTAGGCATCTGTTGATACTTGGAAGTGAATCATATTGTCATAGGAAACTATTTATCTGCTCTATTCAACCCAAACAATATTTATGTTTTTGTCATTACTGCTCACCAGTGCTTCATATGACAGAAAAATTATAGGAGGTCCAATCTTTTGAAAACTGGGCATACTGAGGGAGATGAAGGAGAGCACTGGGTTAGACTTATTTTTCAGAGAGGTGTTTTCTACAGTTCCCAATTGTGCTAAAATATTGTACTAGAAATGACAGGAAACTATATGCACTTGGCTAGAACTAGCATGTTTTAATGATCTGAAGCATATCAAAGAGAGACTTTATATATATGGTGCACTTTGAAATGACAGCATATAGCTTTTGTCTCTTCTGTGTTTGTGGAGGAAACTAATGGAGGAGAAGAAAACAGTTTTTTAAAAAAGCCTTTCTTTTATGTCCTGTTCCCCCCATCTCCTTTACAGCAAGGCAAATATGAAAATCTGTGCATGTTATCCCATATTGTATTTATCTCATCTCGATTAAGAAGCAATGACAAATCAAATTATTAATGTGGAGTCAAGGTGAACTGTTACACTGTTCTGAATAAAACCTAGAAGAGAGAAAGAAATGCCAAAGTCAGTTAAATTGGACAATCCATTCATGCTTATTGTAATCTTTGCCTAGATGGTAATTGCTACGGTGCTTCCAGAGAATTATTATAATCTTTGTGCAGATGGTAATTGCTATGTTGCTCCCACAGGCTTCAGCCTGTGACCAGGCACTGTGCTGGAGGCTGAGCTTACAATCAAAATTTGCAGATATGATGCTGTCAGAACAAATTCCAGATGATATAGGCATGTTCATAATTGAGAAAGTACTGTGTGTGTGTGTGTGTATGTGTGTGTGTCCACTCCACTCCCCTGTAAAAATAGTTATAGTTCAGAGCTTGGATATAGTTCAGAGCTTGGAAAACAACTTTTTTGGATTACAATTGTCAGAATCCCTTGGCTGGGGAAAGTAGTGTTCTGGAAACTATGAAAAAGAACCCAGACCTTTTCCTAAACTCTGATATATTTTCAGTGTCTTGCATTTTCAAATAACTGACAGGTTGTTTAGAAGTAAGGGCACTGGCTACTTGTTCCTGATTATTGGGAAAGAGCAATAATAACAATAAATATTGGTCCCTTCTGTTATTCAAATGACTTAGAGCTAATGTTGGCTTCTGTTAGTGGGTTCCTTTCTGTATGGGGAAAGTGGAGAGATTGTTCAAGGCATACCTCCCACTTTCCCTATCAAGAAGCAAAATGTATTCACTTTGATTTCTGACTCTGTGCTTAGGCCTTCAGCACCCTGACAACAATTTTTGGTTCCTCAGTAAGGAATGCTCTTAGCATACATGGAACAACCATAGGCTCTGCTATCATGCTTCTTTGTTTTGGACAGTCTCATAAGAACTTTGGGGCAAATAGCTTGAACGCCACAAAGTCTTCCTGGACATACACCACATGCAGACTTTGGCACCTTGCCTACTTTCTTGGTATAAAGATAAACAATCCTGTTACCTGGTGTTCGGAACAGCCTCATCTTGTTAGAGGTATGTAGCAGGTGCTGTATGTAAAGATCATACTGGGGAAATGCAGGGAACAATACATCATCTGTTGCTGGAGGAGAAAGAGAGTGAATGTAAGATTGGTCCAGTGCTTCTGCTAAAACAGGTGCACATGTTCTCCCCATCTCATTGCAACTACTACCTCAATGTGACACCTAGGCCCTTTTCGCAGCGCCGGTGCTCGCACGACGGAGGAGGGCTGCTCGCGCAAGAAGCCTTCTCCGGGAGGCTGCCGCTTCCCCCTTCTTCCTTCCGCAGGTGAAGGAACGAGCGGGGAAGCGGCAGCCTCCCGGAGGTGGCGGCGGCTCACACATCCGTCCGTCCCCCCCGCGCGCGTGAGAAAGGAGCCTGTCCCCTCCATCCCCCCCGCGCACGCGAGAAAGGAGCCTGTCCCCTCCATCCCCCCCGCGCGCGCGAGAAAGGAGCCTGTCCCCTCCATCCCCTCCCACGCGCGAGAAAGGAGCCTGTCCCCTCCATCGCCCCCCGCGCGCGAGAAAGGAGCCTGTCCCCTCCATCCCCCCCGCGTGCGCGAGAAAGGCGCTTGTTGCGTCCGCCCCCCCGCGCGTGAGAAAGGTGCTTGTCGCGTCTTCCCCCCCGCGCGCGAAGCAGGACGTGTTGCGTCCGTCGCACTAGCGCCCCACCCCGTCCCTTCCTTCCGCAGGGGCGGAGGGAAGGAAGCGCGACCCGGCCGGCTCCCGACGCGCCGCACGAGAGGTAAGTGCGCGCGGGCGCCAGGAGCGTTGCGCGAGCGCGGGTGATTTTCGCTTCGAAGCGAAAATCAAAAAACCCGCGCTCGCACCGCTTCAGCCCCGTGAGCCCGGCGGAAGTGAGAGTGCGTCGTGCGGAGCGACGCTCCCACTCCCGCGAGGCTCACGGGGCTGTCGCGCGAGAAAAGGCCCATGCGAAAAGGGCCCTAGTAACTTAATGAAACCATATCCACCAGGAGTTAACAGTAGCAAAGCCTCTCCATTATTCAAAGACATTAAAAAAGTAATGAAGATAGTGCCATCACAGGCTGAAATAGAACATCAGCAGGATCATCCCACAAATGCCCTACCACTCATAGACAGAAGAGACTGCTGGAGTGGAGGAAGATGTGAGGAGGATGAAAACTCTTTACAGAGTGCATCAGTGAAAGGATCATCATTGACACCAGTATCAGGGGTCTGTGGAACATGCAAAATTATTTTGATGGAGCAGATTCAGATGACTTAGACTAGCTTCTTAGAGAACTACCTGATGACTTTTTCTACAGCTTGGATGCATATATCAGCGAATGAAAATTCCCTGGAGCTAAAAATGAGAACACCGCTGTGATAGAGGATCAAGGACATGGTCCTGTGCCCCATGATATTGATTTCTTTTGGTTTATCTCTTGACAGAGGCATTGTCTACAGCTTTGGCATGAGTGTTGGCTGCATCACACAAAAAAAGAAGAATTCCTTCATAGAAATCTGATGCATTTCATATGATTGGATGGATATTGGATGGCTGCTGAAGTGTTGATTGTTAAGCATGCTTTTCTTCATGCTATTTTTTGATGTAACAAACTCTTGAAACCATTGTTCAAAGACATAGCCTTTCCAGCAACAAGGTATCTGCCAGAAATGCTCTGTTGAGGCTCATCCAGCCTTGAGGATCCACACCAGACATACTTCTTGTACTGCACTTTTCCTGGCTGTTGGAGCCAGTCATAATGGAAATTTAAGGAGTTAAGCAGTTGTCATTCCCCTCTGATTTGAAATGCAGTCTTTCCTGATGCCTGTTCTGGTGTCATACTACACACCTTCTTGGGCACAACACAGTCTGTCTTGTAAATAGGCTAATGGGGTATAGGCAGTTGACAAATTGTTAAAAACATAGTTACATGTAAGTGAACGTCAGTGCCAGATCATTGTGAAAAATGCATTTGAGAAAGAAAGAAAGAAAAAAACAAAATGTAAAGAATCAAAGAGTGGGCTCCAATATCCCATTCTGTCACCCATAGTTTGGCTTGAAGATAACACAAGTGGCTTTGGGGAGCCCAGATTTTTATTACACATTTGTCAGAAATCCCCCAGTCATTTTCATGAAGCCTGCTCTCCAGCTAAATAAAAAAGAGATTACAAAGTGGCTCCTTGCCTTCCTCCCCACTCCCGTAAGCCCTCCTGACACAACTGCTTCATCACCGCTGCTAATGCCCTTGCTCGGCCAGCCGTTGGTGTTAATTTTGTTCTAAGTACAGTTCATCTTCTATCTCTACCTTTGTGCTATATAGGCTATCTATTGTAATTGTAGCTTTTATATCATCTTGAAGATGCCTTTCACCTTGGCTTTACCCATATTTCTTTGTTCATCCTGTTTTCCCATGTGATACCAACTTAATATCTTCCCTACACTGCTGTATAGTTCAAAGCTTGTGCTCTTTCTTATCTTTGGAATGGAGGGGGGGAACCTTTAATCTATCTCTGTTTTTGTACTAGACTGACACAATGAAGTCCTGAGTGACTGTTTTGTTTTTACAGGACAGAAATACCTAGCTTAGGAAATATTGCTGAATGCACGTCATAGTGGTGGGCACAGGTTAGCCTGTGGAAGGCCACTGGCTGCCTTTTCACATTGCACATAGCAACTTTTTCCTTCAATGATCAGGTGAACTCTCTGTTGGCAACTACTGCCTCTATTGTTATGCAGTTTACTTCTGGAGTGAAGAAGCCAGGTATGTAGTTGCCAAGGGAAAAAAAGAAAAAAAAATGCAAGCATCCCCTCTTATAGAATAGAAGCCAGTGAATCAATATGAACTCCTTTAGCACTTCCATTTTAACTTCATACACGTCCGAAGAAAGAAAGGGTAGAAGAAGCTGTCTTATTCATCTCTCTAGCACAGTATTATCTGTTCTCTGTTACCAACACAGCTCTACAAAGACCCTGCTGCTCCCAGGGAGGCTTTGATCCTGATCAAACAAGCTGGTGAAACAAACAGAAAGTTTTATGAAGAAATAGGAGCAGATGTTGGAAATGTACCGGGGAAGTCTGGGAGCTGTAGTTTAAAAAAAATGTTTCGAATCTATAAACAAGTAAAGAAATAAGACAAGGTTTCCATCATGTACTTCTGTCCATAAGAATTGAGATGACTGGGGCCTTGGAACTTTCCTATGGACCAGAGGGAGCTAACCGAAAGGACTCCATCCTGTGTGTATGTGTGAGTGTTGACATTAAATGAATGAATGATAAATCAGATATCGTTGTTATGTGGCTTCATAGAATCATAGAGTTTGAAGAGACTACAAATTCCATCAAGTCCAACCCTCTGCCATGCAAGAATACATAATCAAAGCACTCCCAGCAGTTGATAATCCAGCCTCTGCTTAAAAACCACCAAAGAAGGAGACCCCACCACAATCTGAGACAGGGTATTCCATTGTCAAATTGCTCTCATCATTAGGAAGTTCTTCCAAATGTTTAGGTGAAATCTCCTTTCCTATAGATTGAAGCCATTGTTCCTGGAACAGCAGAAGACAAGCTTGCTCCATCCTCCGTATGATATCCCTTCAAATATTTAAACATGGCTATCATCTTACCTCTTAATCTTTTCTTGTCCAGGCTAAATTTAGTGAACTTCCTGTGCTACTCTTTATTCCCAGGCCTTTTATCATTTTGGTAAAAGATTTGTTCCGGCTTGTCATTATCATCCTTGAATTGTGGTGCCTAGAACTGGACATGGTATTCCAGATTCTAGATGAGGTCTGACCAAAGCAGAATACAGGTACTTCCCTTGACCAAGTTGACCTTAGCTTATGGCAACCTTATCCCAAGGTTTTCTTGGAAAAATTTATTCAGAGGGGGTTGCCATTGCCTTCCTCTGAGACTGTGTGACTTGTCAAAGTTCACGTAGTAGGTTTCTGTGGCTCAGAGGGGATTTAAACCTTGGTCTCCTAGAGTTTTCATCCAGCACTCAAATCACTAGGCCACACTGGCTTTCCAATAAATCAAATGTAAAGTAAAATAGATAGCAGCATTTAAATCTTCATATCATCTTATGGGAACCTACCTTAAGCCTTGTAACTGAATGCCTGCTATTGTGCATTTTTATTCAAGTGACACACTAAATGCTGATGACAGCAGAAACATCAGGAGATTTAGGAAACAGATGATGAAGAAGAGGAAGCAAACAACAACTTTGCCTGAATCACTGAGCTCCTAGTCAGTGAATTCAACCCCTTGAATCACTCATAATTCTGTCTTGCTGGCACATGGTCGTGGAAGCAGGGGCTTTTGCTGCTTGAGGTGAACCATCTGCCATTTCAGGGAAACAGCTTTGTCATAGCTCAGTGTTCAAACCACTACACTGTGCTGGCTCTCTCAAAAAACTTATTCCCAAGTAAATGCATGGGACAGACTACAGGCAGTCTTTATTATTCCTGGATGACAAAATTTCTTAGTGTTTGAACATTTAGTATACTTCTAGTGATAATGCCTGAAATTTTGGTGGTCCAATTTCAGGGGGTTCTCAGTCCCTCCCCAGGCTAATCATGCTCTTCGTGCCATTCTGGGGTGTGTGAAAACAATTCTGCCCAATGGAATAAGAACAGCTATCTCATGCTCCAAAGAGAAAGAGACTTCAAAGGTTGATGGAGATAGAATAAATCCTGCTGATGGCCTGAGAAGGAGTAGAGGTATGTGGTGGTCATGAGTAATTCTCTTCTGAGAGAGATAGAGACAGAAAGAGGCCATCCTGGCAAGTTGTAGAAGGAGCTATGTTTACTTCCTATTACATTGCATTGTGCAACTTGGCAAAGCAATTAACAAATACTTTAAACAGATAGAGAGACAATATTTAGGATATAACAGAAAGCTTGCCAAGTCTCAACATTACTCTGCTACCCATTATTCCTTCTAGATGATCTATGGAGGAACAAAAGATACTGCCAAACATATCTCTGAATATATAGCAAGTGACTATGAACTTCTGATTAGGAAAATGAAGGACCTTGGGGCACAGGTGGTGTTTTTGTCAATCTTTTCTGTTGAAGGTCATTGCCTAGGAAGAGAACAGACTATTGAGAGTGAATGGCTGGCTACCCAGATGGCATCATTGGGAAAGCTTTGGAAACTTGGACCATGATACATGTTTCTGTCATGAAAGACTACTAAAGGGAAGTGAGTTGCACTTCACAGAGCATATTTGGTAAGAACAACGTTTCCCGTGACATTACTACCATGATTTCATTCCACACTCTGCCACTTTCATGTGCTCTTTCACAGCAGCACAAAAAGCACAGTGGTCTGGTCACTGAAAGGGCCTTCTGTGACCTGAAAAAGAAATGGTGAGCTGTGGTCCTTGGTTAAGGGATTCTTAACCAGTTCTTTTGACTTTTAGCCTGTGAGAAAGAAATGTGTGCTGAGAAACTAAAGAAGTTGATTAAAGAGAAGCAGAAGATTTAGAAAAGGCAAAGAGAAGAGTAGCTTGAAAACATCAATTCCAAGACTTGTTATTGTCCTGTAAGGAATGGTTTATTGGACAGCCAAAGAATGCAGGAAGCACCAGAGAATACCAAGTAGGTGTAGCTGGGACATCAGAGGAGCAGGTAAGGACTCATCTAAAATTTCCCCTTCCCTGCTCTTTAGGAACTGTGACATAATTATTGATCACTGGACACAGAGAGGCTGGCATCTTCTTGGGGATGTATGCAGGTATAACTGAGGTTTATGCCTCTGTATGTAACTTTTGGGGACCCTCCTGAAAAAGGAGTTCAGTACCTTCTTCTATAAGGCTCCCATCTCAGTATGCAACATAAGTCGGGGGGATGCTTCCGGAGGCAGTTCCATCTCTCCAGTCTAATGCTGGATAGGAGGTTGAGGGCTCCTTTTTCTTCTTTGTTCAGTGCTCATGAGCAGCCAGTATGAGCGTGGCTTCAGCCTTGGAGATAATCAGTGGGCAGGGAGACAAAGCTGCACCTGGCAGCCCCACATCCCCAGCTGTCATTGTGCCCTAGGGGAAGCAGCTGGGCAGAGAAGCAGTCTCCTTCACCTCCTGTAAGTACGGTGGCAGAGGCACTTTTCCTCTAGATGTATGATCCCATTCAGAAAATGCTGAGCCTATAGAACTGTCCAGTGGTGCAGACTGCTTTGGGGAGTTTGTTGCAATTTGATTTCTAGATTATTACCAAGAGCAGATTATTTCTTCTGGGTCAACATGGTCCTTACCAGTAGCAGAGTAAAACAAGCACAGAGTACAGCAAACAAAGCAGCCAAGCAGCCAGCTCATCAAAGAAACAGGCAAGGCCTTTAGCTGACACCTGATCTCTTGATGATCTGGTAATTCTTTAGCTGTGATGTGTTTGTTTTCCTAGTTTCAGGCCTCTGTTGTCTTATTGAAGGTTCGATTTGTGCTTCAGAGATTCTTTAACCCGCAGATACACAAGGGTGTCTCTATTAGCGTGGCCCTGGATACATGGTGATATTGTATCCTTCAACATTGTACAGATGAAAACCAGAACATGTATAGCCAAGAAACACAGAGTGCAGTCACTGTTCTTCTTCTCTGTGTTTGGAGAACTGCAGTGGGAATGTCAGAACTGTAACCCCTGCTGCTTGGTCTTCTCTCTCCCTTCAGCTCACTTTGCTATCTAACAGCAGCAGCAGGCCCAGAGGGCTGGATAGCTGCCAAGTGGGGAAAGGGCATGGAAATATGTGGACAGTTTGTTACAATTTGGCCACCTCATCTAAGATCTCAGCCATTGCGTTGATGGGCTAATTGAAGAGGAGAGCAAGTAGTTGTCATGTGCCTGTTCCCTATCATGGTTCTTTCTCAAATGGAAGGGGAAGAACCAAAAGGAAAGGGCTTCCTTACTGTCTTGCTCTCTGGGCTGTTGATGCCTATTATTCACTTTCAGGGAAGATTGGTAAGCACTACCAGTGTAGAACATTTGTGTCTCAAGACCTCAGTTTTGGTGCCACTGAAAGATCCCTCTCTTGCTTCAACGTTGTCCCTCTTAATCTTGCTGTTGCTGATGTCACTCCAAGGAGGCAGAATCTGGGAAGTGATGGGAGAGGTGTGCCAGGCAGTGTCAAGCTGAGGATACACATATATAGCTCATGAAAAATTAAAGCTCTCTTAAATTTTAACTCTAAGTAAAGGCACTAAAGGTCTCTGGCAGACAATTTTTTGTGTCCCATGAAACTATGCTTCCCAGGATTCTACAGGATGGATCCATGACAGTTAATGAAATATGAAAGTGGATAATGTAAATTGAGAAATCCACTGTGGTGTAGTGGTTTGAGAATTTGACTACAACCATAGAGAGCGGGATTTAGTTCCCCACTCAGCCATGGAAACCCACTGTATGACTGTGGACATGTCACATACTCTCAGCCCCAGAAAACCCCATGATAGGTTTGCTTCAGGTCCACCATAAGTCGGAAATGACTTGAAGGAACATCACCACCACCACCACCACAACAACAATGTAAAAGGGTTGGTGTCTTAAGAAGAGCTGAGGCCAACCAATTGAATGCTGAACATGTTGACACACATCACGTGCTTTTCACCCTGCTTTGTGAGGTGGTGGCAGGAAGGGCCAAGCAAACTCCTAATGAAGAACAGAGAGAATGCATGATTGGATCACTGACTGGGTGCCTGAATAGATATGCATATGCTACTTTCCTCCTGTCCCACTGGGGCTCTACACCCTCAATCCTGGATTTAAATACCATGCATAGAGGACATGCAGAGGTTAATGAATTCCACCGATCTGCCAATCCACCCCTGTTTTCAGAGGAGAAGAGAGATTGGTGGCTCTGCTACTGTGTCCTTACTTCCTCATTGCTGGTTAAACAAAGGCTGGATAATGAGCTATCAGGGAGCTATGAGCTCCCTCCATTAGTAGGGATCTGAATGGAACAGCCCTTGAGATCCCTTCCAACTCTCAATTACAACTGTTTGATCCTTTCTGATCACCAGCTCTCTGATGCCTTTAGCAGGAGATATCAAAGACTCAGCCTAGGATCTTCTGCATGCAAAATATGTTTTTGCCATTAAAGCTAACATGTTTCTCTTTTAGGTATCTTGCTCCAGCAGCAGTGCAACTGCCTAGGGAAGAAATCATCAACTTGAACTGCATTTCCTATGTTAGTGCATACAGATTTCCACTGTACCATGATCTATAAGAAGACAAGAGACATTGGGATGCTTCTGTGATTGTGCTGTAATGAACACATGATCCCTTGCTTCTCCATTAGCTTTCTACTACAAAGTTGTGAGCCAGATGGAAAGTTACTGAGGGGGAGAATCAGTTTCAGCTTCTCCAATTCCTGCAAGTCACATCTGAACTCAGGACATCTTTATGCAAGTGTAGGATTCAGTTCGCATGATCTGAATCTTCTTTGCACATACCTCAAATTATCACATTCCCCATTGTTCATTTAGTTTTCTTCTTATTGGATTTTTAGTAAGTGTCAGGGACAAGCAATCATTGGATATACTCGTAAAACTTTAGTAAAATACTAAGACATTTGAACTCTATCACAAGGAGCAGCAAATTATTTCATCATTTTATAGTTTAAGATGAAGGAAATCTGCATTTAAATGAATATATAAAGATTACAAACATAAGAAAAATAGTACAGTTTTCACCCCAGGGGAAAAAGGGAATCCATGGTTAGCTACCCAGGTGTACTGTGCAGTTCAAATACAGCTGAACACAGTTCAGGTTTTTTTCTATCATATTATAGATAAGACATTATAGGCTGTAGCCTTGACCGAATCATTTATAAAGAATGTGACAGGGAAGATTGAGGGACCTGTCATCCTTGCATTCTGAACTGCGCATTGTCCTTCTATCAAGTCAGATCTCATAAATGACTCATATTATGCAGGCTAAGAAGGGAAAAATTCATATCTCATAAATGAATGGACTTATTCAGACTGAAGAAGTAAAATACCTTTGATAAAGATAACTGGCTAAAATTAGCCACTGTCATACACAATTATATGGAATGCTTTTGCATTTGTAAATCTAAAAAGCTTGGCTATCCATTTATGGAGTGTGTCAGTATCATCTACAAAAAGGAGACTCCACTTATCTTTACAATTAGACCCATCTCTCACTGTACATTTACTACGTAGAAACCAACCTAGGCCATGACATGCCAGTTAACAGAAGAAAACTGCATTACAATGTGATCCACCTTCAGCTTTGACCACTCACATTCATTCTTTCTCTCTGCCTTCTATGCAATTAATAGATCAATACAACTTGTCAACTATACATTCTAGTCCCCCAAATCAAACAGCATAGCAAATATTTCTGACAGTTACCGTATATTACTAGATACATGTATTTTCCAAATCAAACATGTTTTTTAAAAAAGATTTGGAACTTTAATAATATTTTATATTCCCTTGTAGAGGGACACTCAAAATAGATCTTTGCTGAAGCATGGAGAAGTAGTGGATATGCTTTGGAACAATTATATTCAGTTCTTTGTCTCTACTGTTTTTTTGAAATGGTGTGTATGTGTGTGGGGAACTATTATGAAAGATGGGTATGACAGCTTTTTGGAATCCCCCATTAGTAAGTATAGAAGTGAGCATTAAAAACCCAAACATTGTCATATACTTATCAGTGCCTACAGGTGAGTAGGACAAAAATGTGGCAGACAGATCCAGACCAACACAGGGGAACCAGATAAACTTGGAAGAATAACCTTTTGGGATGTAACTCTCAGAAAATTCTAGTTAGCATAGGCATTATCCATATAACTAAGAGTCACTACAAGTCACTTTTCCACAGTCTGGGAACTAGCAAGATGTTTCTTTTATGTAGTAATGCAGTGTATAATGACCCAAAGTGGTATAGCAAACTTCTTCAAGAACTTTGCAGGAATGTGACCATTCATCTGAACAGAAGCCATGATTTAACAAAGAAAAGAAAAGGGATATAAGCAAGCAAACAAACTTGAAACAAGCTAGGAACAAACAAACCAATAAATGATGCAAGGGAATTAAAGCACTGGGTGATGTATGTGTGGGTACGCAGCATGAAGATTGGGTTGTCTTACCCATCTATAGTAGCATTCAGACCAAATCAATGGAAAATGTAGCTCTCCAGATGCCTTTTCCCACACTCAGACAGAAGTAGCCAGTGCAGGTTTTCATCCAGCTATAACCTGAAAATGATGCTATTAATTTTTCATTTGATTTGAAGGAGTCACTCAGAAGCAAAGACTTATATCTATCCAAAAGCAATTTAAAAAGGATGGATGGCAAGGGAAAGATGGCAAGAGGAGCAAATTTGAATGTGGAGGTATGAAACAACAACAACAGCAAGAACAACAGGTAGTATACTCATATTGACTCATTTCAAGTGCCAGTCTTACAGACCCTTGCTAAAAGCTAGCGTGGTATAGAACAGAGCTTTCCAAACTTTTTATGTTGGTGACACACTTTTTTAGACATGTATAATTTTGCGACACAGTAATTCAGTTTTACTAGCTAACCAGGGGTTAAACTAACTCCTTATAAGAGATACAGACACATACATAAATTGTAATAACAAAATGTATGGGGACACAACAGATCTCATGAAAACCTGTCATATATTTTTAAAAATATATGATTTATAAATAATAACATACATTTCCAAGATTGTAGGCGACACACTAACATGTCACAACACATAGTTTGGAAAGTCCTGGTATAGAGAGTTAAACATTGGACTACAATCCTGGAGACCTGAGTTTAATCAGTCACTCAGCCATGGAAACCCACTGGGTGATCTCAGGTGCATCACACAGACTCAGCCCCTGAAAACCCTATGATAGTTTCACTTTAGGATCTCCATAAGTCAGAAACAACTCGAAGGCATGCAAGAACAAAACTGAAGCTTACTTTATTGCTTTGTTATGTGCTCAGTTTACATTAATCAATACGCTATGAGTAACTTAAAAAGTCAGTCGACTGCCCAAAGGCCAGAGAACTGAAAGCAGGGAAGCAATGGCTTTCCCAGACTACTTCAACAACTTTAATCCTTTAGCACAAAGCCACCCCAAAGACTGAAAACAATTACAGTATAACAGAAACACACTAAATTTCCATAGTAAGTTAAAATATATTCATGCACCTATATTCATTATATTAATAAAAATTATGGAATTTAATACATATTACAGTGCATAAAATTTTAAAAGTTGATATTCAACTGAATTGTATTTGCTGGGACTAATAGAAGATCAACTGGAGAAGAAGTATGGCAAGATACTATGATATATGAATACAGCAGCACAACTGTTATATGCACAGAAATGGAAGAGTTGTTTTTCTAAATGGAGTGTTACTTATAGTATGAATTAGGATAGCTGGAGCCTATATTTTTAAAATATGGTTATTGTTCTTTAGTTTTAGTTTAGTATTTGGTGTTTAGCTTTTCTTCTTAGTTTATATTTCTTTCTTTCTTTGACTTGACTTTTAGATGTTGTAATTTATTAGTTTTGTTAGATATTGTATTTCTAGTTTTTGTCTTGCTTGTATGTGTTTTAATTTTTTAAAAAAACTTATACTAAACAAAAAAATGTAAGTATGTTAAAAACATTTTAAAAGACAAGTCAGAAAAACACATCATAAACCTGATCATGAAGTAATAATTCAGTATTTACTAAGCAGAAACCCAGAGGGAGATAATTGGTCTAGCTGCCGATTTTGTTTGCCCCCCCAAATGTTAGGTACCTGGACAAGGATTTCCTCAACATGTATATATTGCCACGCTGGCAGTTGTCTAAAGTAATTTTCTAAAAAGATGAGACATTTTATATATGCTTAATAGACAGATGGGCAGACAGACAGACAAAAACTCTGAGTTGAAACCCTGTGATTTTGTTTTTCAGCTTGGTTCTTCAGCAACAGAAGCATTACTCTGCACAGTGAAGTGCATATACACAAGCAATCACAGAAGCAGGAATGGTGGATGTATATATTTAAGCAATTATATGAACAGGAGTATGAACAACTTGCTTGAAGTGATACAGTTAGATTAATTGCTTTGACTCTTCATGTTGATTAGGTTGCCGAAGCAATTAAAACTGTATTAAGCAAAGGAGCTTTTATTCTGCATTGAATCCAAGCAGCGCTAGGGGGTTTACTTGCTTGATCATTATTTTATGACTATAAGGGTCAGGGCACTGAGTGTATTAATAATCTGTGTTATTATTGGTTTTCTGGGAGGTAATTTCATCATAACAAATATACCTCAGAAGTATTGTGACACAGTGACTGAAGAAATGTACATAAATGTGACTAGCTTGAGTTATTTCCTGTCTTGATGTTTAATCCCATGCGCAGATATTTGAAATCTGTTTCCACTCTTATGGTAAGCTACTTGTAAACTGCTTGAGCTCCTGAAGCCATATTAAAGATATTTTTTCCCCTTGTCAACTCCATCCACAAAAATGTCAGCATTGACTACATAGGACAACTTTACATTTCTAATTAATCTTAAACATACAACTCACTACTGTAGAAGAATTTTCAAATCAAGTGCAAGGCAATTAGCAATGCAACCTCCCCCCACCAAACCCCCCAAAACAAGTGATATGTATTGTAGAGGACAATATTTTAGTCTTCAGATTCTGTTTCAGTCACAGAATTTCAGCTATTACACTAACAGCTTTGTTTCCTAGGGCTCGAAGATTCATGTGCTTTTTAAAAATTATTCTGATAACATAATAAACATGTATGAGAAAAAGACCTTGGATTTTTTTTAAAAATACATCTTCTCTGACCGCTTGTCAAATTTCCCCATTTGGATTATACTAGCATTTCACTTTTTAACAGGATAGTGTATTAGTGTAAAGCTCTCAATATTTTCTTGAGGGTATTCAGGACAGAAAAATATATAACACAGGTGAAAGACACCCAACACAATTTGGAGTCTTTAAGAAGGGCAATGATATCATCACTGGATTTTCTTGCAAGATCTGCTGGCAACATGCAAAAGTTTTAGCAATTTAATTATGGTTGTGATCTTGCACTGAGAGATGCAATGCACCCCCCCCATCAGACAACAGAGCCATATCCGTGTTGCTGGAATATTAGGGATGAGCAGATTCATCCAGCAATCTTCCTGTAGCTGGAAGGGCAGGTTTTCTTGTGGGAGCCAGGGATTTTTGATACACAGCGACCATAAAAGTGAATTGCAATGGCATAAGGCAAACTTATAATGATGTAATTGCTGGACACAAAGCCAACCTAAGTTCATATTATGAGAAAAGTGCATCAAAAAAATCAAAAGGAATAAACAAATAGAAAAGATAGAAGAAAGATAAAGAAAGAAAAAAGGATAGATATAAGAAAGATTAAAGAATGCTTCAAAAACACTTTTCAGTAAGTGCTTTCTTTCCCTTGCTTTTTAAACCCTTTTTAAAAAAAGAATCTGAAAGATTCAAGATTTGTAGATTCCCAGAAACTTCCAGGGATTCGGACCTGGTTCTGGATTCGGACAATTCTGGATTTGTCTCATCCCTAATTCTGAGATGTAATACCCCTGGATGTAGTTCATCTGGTCCAGGGAACTAGAATTCATTTAGAGTAGCCAGATATTCCTGTACTACCTCTTTACCTATACAGTGCTACATTTCCCTTACCATATCATTTGCTCCATTTTCCACAGATTGAGCACTGCTCTCCTTTTGAGAGAAGACCGAGGCAAAGATGAGTTGAGTAGTTTTGCCTTTTCTCTGTCCTCTGGTAGCAATTCTCTATCTTCTCCATGTTATGGCCCTACCATTTCCTTCTTCTTCCTTTTGCTATGGGCATTATTCTCAGTCTTTAGCGAGCCTGACCTTTACATTTTACACTTTAGCTTTTCTGACTTTTTTCCTACATATTTATTTGAATTCCTCTTTGATGATTTCCCCCCTTTTCCACTTCTTATAGATGTCACTTCTAAACCTTAGCTCAGTTGAAAGTTCTTTAGATAGCCAACCTGGATTCTTTAGACAACTCACATTTTTCCTGCTTATTGGAATTGTTTTAAAATTGTACCTTCAATATCTTACTTTAAAGACACTTCTATTCATCATGAATTCCCTTCTCTTTTATATTCCTGACCATGGGACCATCCGGTATTTCCCTTAGTTTACTGAAATCATCTTTCTCAAAGTCTAGAATGCGTGTCCAGCTACATCTGGTGTCTCCTTTTCCACTGTACAACAAACTCCAGGATAACATGACCACTCCAACCTAAGGATCCCATCACTTCCACTCCATTAACCAGATCATCATGGTTGGTTAGGATCAGATTTAAAATAGTTGATGCCCCTTTTACCTCTTTCACCTTGAATGAAATGAACAAAAACAAAATGGTCTGCAAGGCAAATGAGGAATTTGTTGGATCTTATATTCCTGGCAGAATTTGACTTCCAACAAGTATCAGGATAGTCGAACTCTCCCATTACTACAAATCTTTTCTTTCTGAATGTTTGATTAACTGTAGAGTCGAAGGCTTTCACAGCCAGAATCCATTGGTTCTTGTGGGTTTTTCAAGCTTTGAGATTGTGTTGGATAGTAGGAGAAAATGCAACCAGAACACGGTCTCAAAGCCCGAAAACCCCACAAGAACCAGTTTGATTAACTGTTTGAAAAGGCATCATTCAAACCCTCAGTCTGGCTTGAGATTCTGTAATAGACCCCTACAATGATAATGCTGTTGTTTCTGTCCCCCTTAATTTGTACTGAAATGTCAACTGCTTTGTTACTTCATGTTCCCCCTCCTCCCCAGGAGAGAGCATACCTCTTAAGACATTGCGTCAGGCTCACAAACTACTGCTTCTGTTCCCCTCAGTAGGGAGTCCTCTACCACTACCAAACATCTCCTGTGGGGATTGGCAGAGGTCAATCCATATGCTGAATTTTCTAAGGTTACCTGCATGTTCTTTGAGGACTGTTGCTCTTGTTCATGTTCCTTGTCCTCACTGATAAGGGAGAGAGCTTCAAGTCAATTTTGCAGCTCTAAATTCACCAAATAGTTCCTGGTCTTTCTACTTCTATGCATCACATTTCTCAAATATCTTCTTCTGGTGTTTGGGAAATGACCTACTCCTCATAGACATCTCCTGTGTGTTCCTTATCCAGGACAGTCTGTTCTGTCCAAGAAAAGCTCATGCTCCCTAATACGCTGAAGAATAGATACATAGGTCTCCAGTTGCTGGACCTTCTCTTCCAATAGGGCAACCAACTTGCACTTGCTGCAGGTGTAGCTACCCACATCTTCCAACAAGAACACAAACATACCATAGCTGTTGCAAGTGACTGTAGCAAATCCCTCATCATCCATATCCAGTAGTCCCAAAGAGGCACTGAAACAGAACTCTGGACCTCCCCTGCAAAACTCCCCTGTGAAACACCCTTGCAAACTGCTTGTTGCCTTGCCCTTGTTAGCCAATCCCATGTTTGTCCTATATTGGGCATGACCTTAGGGAAACAGGCTTAAAATAATATTACACTTTTGTTTCCAGGTAACTAATTTTTAAAAAAATAGAATAAAGTTAATTTTTGATCTTTCCTTCTACACATGAGGAATAAAAATAGAAATACAGAGTTTAAGGTCACCAACAGCATACAACACCTGATGTATCAGCCATACTAATTTACTATCAGACTGGAAGCATCAGCTTTGTGTGACCTTCATGAAAAATACACCCTAGAGGGTTTATTGACATTATATATGTGAGTAACAGAATGGGGGACAGGTGACTCTTGACAGAAATTTCTGCTCACAAAGGTATTTTATCTAATAGTTTATGTGCAACCTATTGAATGATAAGAATATGCAACCACAGTAGTGGCAGTATAAAAGAGCTATTTCTGATTAGGAAGCAGACAGGCTGAAATTACTTCATCATTTACTCATTGAAAGAAAATCAATTGCTAGAGCATAATCCTGTTAACAAAACCAGCCTCACCGCAAGGCATATCAGTAGCATGAACAATTACAACACTAAATAAATAAGGGGAAACAGACCTTGAGATGATATAGTCACTGACCATTTCCTTCTTCAAATGAAGGTTATAATCCTGGTGTGTGAAGAAATATATCCTCAACTGAGGGCATGTCTGTATGTCTAGGTGACTGTAGAAGCAGCAAAGAACAAGAACAAATGTGGAAGAGAAAATGGCCATGGAATTTATTTGGCCTTCTGCAAAACTGTGTGTGTTTGTACATGTATATGTGACATTCCTGCGTGGATTCACAGCTTCCTATCAAGAGCAGCTAAAAATATTCTGCTGCCTGTGGCACAGCAGCAAATGCTACTCACCGACCTTTCTCCTACTGCATCCTCACATTCATTACACAGGATATCCAAAGCTATTTTGGTTATCTTGGCACCTAAGGCATAAAATCCCACAAGCACCTCTCCTTCTTTTTCCCCTGCTGGCAATAAAAATACAGTTATGCTAAATGAGATGAGTAACCTGTTTCTGCCCTTTCATGACAACCAATGAGGCATCTGCCTCACCATGCCAAAAGATAGGGCAGGGCCTGCATGTGTCAGAATGTTAGTGTGTAGTGCCCTGTACAAGGAAATTATTGTAATTCCTGTTAGTACTAAGAAGGTGAGGCAAACCATGAGCTGCAAAGTCCAGGACAGGGATAAACATCACAAGAATCCTGTCCCAGCATGTGGAAGTCCTTCCTAGAACCCAATAACATTTTATATAAAAGCAATAACCAGTCAAGCTGACTAGTTGGTAGTTGCTTGGTTCCTCTTTTATTGCTCTTTTTCATGATGGAGACAATATTTGCCCTTCTCTAGTCTACTAGGACTTCTCTTATTCTCCAGGAATTCTCAAAGATTGTTGACTAAGATATCAAAGGTCTGGGAACCAAGCCTTATGAAGAACTACTTAGGGAGTTAGATATGTTTAGCCTGGAAGGAAAAAAAAAAGACTGAAAGGTCTTATGTATCTGAGAGGATGGACACATAAAAGATGGAACAACCTTGTTTTCTGCTGCTCCAGGGACTAGAACATAAACCAATTGATTCAAATTACAAGAAAAGAGATTCCAACCAAACATTAGGAAGAACTTCTGTACTGCAAGAACTGTTTGATACTGGAACAGATTGCCTCAGCAATTTTTTTGGAGGTTTTTAAAGAGAGGTTGGATGGGCATTTTTCAGGAGTTACTTTAGTTGTATATTCCTGCATGGCAAGGGCTTGACTTTGATGGACCTTGGACCCTATCAATTCTAAGAGTCCATCATTCTATGAATGAGAAAAATGAATTCTCATCAACTCTAATAATTGTCATCAACATCATGATCATCATCATCATCATCAAAAGCACCATCACTACTTTAGCACAGCCACAGAAACCAGCCTGTCATACCAAATTGTTTACTTTGGGTTAAAAGCATTGGAGTTCTTATAAATGTACAGAGATCAGACCTAAACTTTTCCCAATATGCATCACCCCTTAGATCTGCTCTTACTTAGAAATGAATGTATTTCCATTGTTATACTTTTTGCACACAAACATTTTCTCCATTTAGACAATATTCTCTCTGGGGATTGTGAAGTCACAGTAGAATTGGATGACTAATTTCAATACATAGACAAAAAGAACAAAACAAGGGGTATGTAAGCTCTCAATGTCATAGAAAATTCAGAAATACCTCTTTAAATAAAATTATATGCATGCGGTTCACTGGGAAATATTATTAAACAATGCATGATACTGTTTCTGAAAAATAATTTGATATCCCTTGCTGAGCTAATATAACACCAAACACTAATAATCCCAAAACAAATTTATAAACTTTGTAGGTATGTACATAAGTTAATATTGTTTGGAACATAAATATGAATATGGTCATGATGACCACAGTCATAGTCATGGTGCTTATTTTGTGAATAACCTGTAACTGATGAGACAGATATTTCTTTTCTTTATGGAGGAAATTCACTCTGTAGAGTGTATAATGTCACTGCTTTGTTATTCAAGTTAACTTGTAGCTAAAAATACTTTTTTGCATAGTAGTAGTAAAGAGCAATGTGTTTAAGGATGGTACTGTAGAAGACCAGTTGCATAAATCACTGCTTGTCTGTGTATTGTTTGAATGTATCATTTCTTAGCACTCTACTTAAGCTTGGCCAACTTATTTTGGTTGCCATTGGGATCCATGTTTCCTCTTGTCACCTCAGTCTACTGGGCATAGTCTCTTTCAATGTCTTTAAAATACCATTCCCCATACATGAATTCCTTGCTAGATGGCACACATTGACCAGTATTCTGTTAGTGATGTGTGCAGAACTACAGCTTACTTACAGATGTCTCCTTTCAGCCAGGGTGGAGGGGTTTATTCTCTTGCCTTTGCACTCTGTCCAGAAACTCCCCCCTGGCAGCTGTCAAGCCCCAAGAGTTGAGACCATGAAGACATGGTCGCTCTGGGCTTTTGGAGGAAAGAAAAGGAGACTGCACTCCATTCATGAGCACACTCTCATTTCTCCCTCCCTTGAGCAGTTTCCAGTTGCTACTGAATTGCCTACTCTCTCCTTCCACTACTCACTGGTAAACAGCAAGAACAGCCCCTCCTGATGTTTGATAGCTGCTGGAGGCAGGAAAGACGAGGAATTGTGTGGATAGAGCTGTGTTCTCATGTAGGATCTCATCCGTTGTGTGGGGTATTTGTCTCAGGTTTATGACTTCCTTGAAAAACAGAGGCTGCTTGGCTCCCCTACCTTTGCATAAGCAGTTGAGTCCCTTCTGCACTACACTGTTATAGTGCTATCATTCCATTTTCAGTCTTCTGTGGAATTCTGGGTTTGTAGTTTACTGAGGCCAAAGAGCTCTCTGGCTGGGAATTCTAAATGCCCCTCCCTAAACTACAAACCCCAGGATTCCACAGGATGTTGAAAGTGGAAAATATAGCACTATAACAGTGTAGTGCGGAAAGGCTCTCATGCAGAAATACAACAAACCTTTCAAGCAGCATCTCTTAATGTCAAGATCTGGATCCTCTGCCACAGTTCTGTTAGAATTCCTGGAGGTACTGGAGGAAAACATTGAATCTTCTCAAATCGCTACAATATACAATACTAGAGATAAGGGACAGACAGGGTTCTCAGGGATCCAGAGTGAAGTAAGGCAAGGGACTGTACCATCCTTTGCAGGAAGAATGCCAGACATTGATATCCTCTTCCATATGTATAATTCATTTGGATTTAAAATGGTGCTTTATACAACAAACCAGGGCTTGGGGGGCGGTCTTGGAGGGGACTGAGGTTGTGGAGGGCTTTTTTTACTTTTGCACATTTTAATGCCCAAATTTGGGGAGACTAGGGTTTGAACCTAATTACCTAAAAATTACACCAAAAATTAACAAAAGGGAGGCTTGCAGCAAGTTAGTGAAGTTCAAAAACTGGGGTCTGTAAGTGACCCAATGCTTAGTTTGGGATTCCTACACTACATTTCATTTGCAGTTATACATATTGGTGAATTGGTGAAGCAACAAGAGGGTGTATGGTCTCAGGCTGGAAATGATGCCATGCCAATTCATAGCAATTCATAGAGGACAGGGCTGTGGGTGATCTTGCATAGTACTTTGGGTCTTGTGTCTCCCTCTGCACACATGATGATGCTTGGTGCATCTCAGCACTGCCTCTCAGTAGCAGTAATATAAATTTTGAATATTTCATACAAAATCACGTGATTGTGGGGGAAAGTACCTGAAACTGATGTTTGGGGAAACATTTCTTAATTTTAATAAAAAATATCTAATACGTTTCCATCCTTGAGACAAGTGTACAATTTCACAAAGGGACTATCCATTTTCTCTCATTTTTGCAGTCCAAGTTTCTTATGAAATGACATCATATAACTTTTGATATTTTCATTCCCTACTGCATAGTAGCAATACAGATCTCTCCCCCACTCTTTTCATTAGATTTTACAAAATCACGTTGAGCACTGTTTCATCCAAAACTTTCTCTTTATAGGCACACTAAAAATCCAATTACCTAAAACTTCATTTGTCCCAAATGAGGTCATGTCCCTTTTCAAAAATACTAGTTAGAATTTTAAATTCCCTCAATAATTTAAGTTCTCATTTAGCCAGCATTCCCATTACACTAGGATAATTGAAGTTGATTGGTAATGCATTAAACTAATCTAAACAATTTCTGAAAAACACCCAAACTTTTTTTTTAAACTAATACTGTGCAACTATTCATGAATGTTTGGTGTCAACCTTTAAAGGATCGTTACACTTCTGTTTACGCCATATATGTTTTCTATACATGCTCACCATCCTAAATAAGTTATGTTACCAGCAAACTTGACCACTTTGCTACTCAGCCCTAACTCCAGATCTTCTGTGAATAAATTAAAGAGCACCAGTTGAAACACAGATTCCCAAGGGGTCCCATCACTCACATCTGTCCGTTGCAAGGATTGGCTACCCATTCCTATTTTCTGCTTTTTGTCCTTTAGTAAATTCTGTAATAGGGCTTTTCTTATCCTTTGCTAAGTTTGCTTAGGAAGTCTTTGGAATTTATCAAAAACATTTGGAAGGCCAAGTAAAGAATATCTACTGGATTATTCCTGTACTGACACTTTTACAGAACTCTAAAAGCTTAGTGAAATGGAACTTTTCAGAAGCCATCTTGGTTTTTTTATGGGAAAGCCCATCCTCTTATATGTTTGAGGATTTTTTACATAATAGTAATTTCCACCCATTTACCTGGAGCGTATGTTAAGCCAACCTGCCTATAGTTTCATCGCCCTCCTGTTACCCTGTATGTTGGGGGTCCCGGGAGGGGGGCCCAAATAACCAAATAAAATCACATTGGGGGAATTTAGCTTTAGCACTCTCTTGGCTAAACGAGAGGCAGGATAACGTTAGCAAGGATCTTTAACCCAATGTATACAGCATCAGGTCAGAGAGCAGCTAGACAAGGTTTTCAAAGTAACAAACAATGTTTTATTAAAGACAAGAAACACGCAAGACAAGACATAAACTAACTAACTGTTAGATAGAAACGGAGAGCTTTTCGGGAACGGCAATACGACACCTGGTCTCATAGTCCTGGAGAGAAGCGGGGTTCCGGGGAAGAAAGCTCAGCGGGGTTCACTGAGGGGAGTTCCTTCAGACTACCGGCAGCAAGGCGGGATGGAAGTCCAAAGTAGTCCAAAAACATCCCAAAAGTGGGGACCTTTTATAGGGTGGAGTTTACCTACAGGCTATGTTATGCTCAGTGAGAACAAAGGAAATTTGGAGTTGGACAAAGGAGTAGGAAAAGGTCAGATTTTGCATGATGGGTTTAGCTCTTAAGACAATAGCGTGGCCAGCTCGTTAATAGCCTGACATAAAGAAATGGCTTGGCTCTTGGCTGTGGGCCTTTGTGTAGATCCGATCCGAGCAGAGCCGGTTTGAAGGGAGGTTTTTCCCTAAAGCAACAGAGAGGCTTAAATTGCTTGCCTGAATGGGGTCTTGGAATGTACAACCATTAACGGCCGCGCCTGTACATGCTCGTCCAGGGGACCTCTGCAAACACGTGGAGTGGGGTGGCAGAGAAAGGTCAAGCAAAGGCCAAATTATTTGATATCAAAAGGATATCTAATGCTCTCACCCAACGTATCATAACTGTGATAACACTCCCTTTGATCCTTTAAAAAAAAAAGATATGGTTTTACATCAGCTACTTTTCAGTTGTCTCCAGGATGACCTAATGGGGTCCTGGAAAATTATCTTTCATGCCCTGTCCCATCTTCTAGAGGCCATCTCTCTGCACCTTGTAGTCATGTGTCTTCAAATCTATTTTGCATTATGGCAACCCTATCCTGGGATTTTCTTGTCAAGATGTATTCAGAGGAGTTTTTCCACTACTTTCCTCTTGGATGGAGAAAGTATGACTTAGCCAAGGTCATCCAGTAAGTTTTCATGCTTGAACTGGGATTTGAATTCTGGTCTCCCAGATTCCTAGTTTGACACTCACTATACCACACTGTCTCTCTTGCACATAGTAGTCACTGTTTCTTTATTCACTAATCTTGATGATACATTCACATTCACACACACACATTAATGTGAGTCATTGTTTGATTTTGTTGTCCTCAACCGATGAATATGTCTGTGTGAAGTGTCCTTTTGAGAAAGTGTGGCAGAAAACCAAGGACCATGTTTGCAATGACTCTAGATTTAGCATTGCATTAAATGGATTGTGATACAAGTTGCTTTTCAGTAGCAGAAGCCAAACACTTGATATGTATGTGTTATTTTAAAATCCTGTAGTAATATTATTCTCCTTGCAGACAAGGACACCACATTCAACACAGTAACTTCTAAAATAATTCAAGAAATAAAGTAGGTCAATGTCAAGGATTTCTGCTGGTATAATAACAAAAACGAACAAATCCCGCCCCCTCCCAAAACCATGTATAATTCACCACACAGTTAATCTTTGATTACCAAACCATTTCAGTAAATCTAACAGATACTGGTAACAATGATAGTTTTTTGTTTTTTGTTTCTTGAAGATTTTATCAAGAACACTGTTGAAAATAATGCCTTTTCTCATATCCTCTGAAACTGATAAACAGCACCATAGTAGTTTGTGATTCTGTTAAGTTCTTTCTGGCTAGCAAGCTTCTTTATTGAAATATTAGGGTTTTTTATGTCCAGTTAATCTGACTTGCTCCAACAGGTTTTATGGGAAGAGATAATAAATTTACAGTAACCTGTGCTGGTAACTTATTGGTTAACTATTCTGTTAATTAATTGGTCACATATATAAAGTATATCAGATTTTTAGGGGGAGCTCACATTCTCACCCTTCTGGAGGGCCTTCCTTTTGCACTTTTTACCTGCCCGCTCAGTTTAAGTGAATGTAGCAAAACTGGTTTGTGCCCCAGAGTTCACATTTGCAATGGATCACACACTGGTGAGAAAATGTATTCATTATTAAATATGTTATTGTGCCTTCTGTTTCTATAATCGAAGGGGGAATAATGTGACCTTCCAGATGTTGTTTCACTGCAGGTCCTATCAGCTTTAGCCAATACAATCTGTGGTGAAGAATGATGGAAGCTGTAGTCCAACAACGTCTGCAAGGTCACACACACAAAAATATGGTTGATTTCAGCTGTATGCTGTTTTAACATATGTTGTAAATTGTCTTGAACCCTACCATGATGGAAGGTGACATATAAAAGAAAAAACAAACAAATTGAGGGGGCCCATGATCCCCATCTCTTCTCTAGCAACATCAAACTAATCTGTAGGGCTTACAGACTCATCTAGAGGGCCCTGTGACTCCCACTTCTGCTCCAGTAACACCGAACTAGTCTGGAGGGCCTCATTATTTCCTTCTCCACACAGCAACATGAAGCTAATCTGGAAGGCCTCATGATTCCCTTTTCTTCACTAACAAAGCCAAACTAATCTGGAGGCCCTCTTGATTCTCTTCTCTGCTCCAATATCACAGTGCCTGGTTATGTATTATGAATGGTACTCTAGACAAATTATAAGTTAATGTGCTGAAACATTACCTTGTTCTCACAATTTAAAGCTATAAACACACCTCTCACCTTGCCTGGCCCAGTAGCTCACATGGCTGCCACTTAGCATAAGAAGGTTCTTACCCAAGGACCATTATAAAAGCTGGCATGAGAGTGTGAACTCTTGAGGAAGAAGAGATTAAAAGGCTCTCTTGCATACCTTATTAGAGCAACAACTGGAGCAGTGAAGCAGAAGTTTACAAGCCTCAGCAAGGAACAACACAAACTAATTAGTACCAAAATAAATGACATTATGCATGGCCCACTAAATGTACTTGAACATAAAACTGAACAGTGACCTATGTGTAATAAGAGCTTATTTGGAACATTACATTCTTATCATTGCTGAGCTGATTCCTCCATGAGTGACTGTTGTGCTCCTGTTGTATGTAAAGATTAAAGAACCAATTATTTCTGATTATTTTCTGAAAGCATAGGGAGCACAATCTCTTCACCACCCAAAGTATGTCATATTAATAACCCAGATCTGAAATTAAGTCGCTGATAATCAAGGGAAAAGCATGCTGGAGTCAAGCAGACTCTGGACTGTGTTAATTCACTCAATGTGAGTTATAAGGTCTTGCACAAGCAGTCCAGAAGTGGTGCCAGGGGAGAAGTCTTGCTTGTGCAGGCAACCAGCTCTAAGCCCAGTTCTCTGAATGTCTTCCTTAGTCTTCCTTTTGTGATTGGCCTTTTGTGACATGACTCATAGAGACAGCTTCTTCTATGAACCCTCTAGCCTCCATTTAGTAGCTGTGGTAATAATACTTATCTACATATATTGTAATTTTCTTTGAACTATTTGCAATACTCTTTGAATTACTATGTTTTGGATCCTTTAGAATAATCCTTGATGCTTGATGATGACAACAATGATGATGATGATGCAAGACGTCTTGGACTGATGTCTGTGCCAAAATAGTGGTTCCTAGAGCGGTTTCCAGTGCAGGTGCTGGTCCATGGACAGTCTCCAGCAAAGGAAAAGAAACCAGTTGCAGCCAATGAACACAATTATGGTACTGGTCCTGAGTACTTAAGGGGAAAAAATTGCTGGTCTCCACATGCCTGTGAAGCACTGGGCTAGGCCTATCGTTGGGCAGCATAAATCCAAAAATATCCATCAAGCTATCCTTAAATGCCAGATTATTTTAAGGCATACCCAATGCCAACCCTGATTAGAGCATCAAAGAACGTAAACTGGAATGACCATATGAATGTCATATTTTAATAAGGAGAAATACAGGCATCAGATTAAAGCGCTAAGCTAACAAAAGGGAAACAGACCTTCATTTATTTGGGCATAAAATACTTTCCAACCTCTGCCCCCCTCACCTCAAGTGCTTCTGTTCCAGAGAAACCTTCCCTCTTGGCAGCTCCAATCAGGCCACACAGCCCTTTAAAAAGTTGCCTCTGGACCTCCACCTGCTCCTCCACCAGCAGCCACATGGCCAGCTAAGAATGGCTTACAGCCAGATTTTTCAGCATCACAAACCCTCTGCTGGCAGTCCCCCACACCCAAGGAAGGAGATGAGTGAGAGGAAGTATAGGGCCACCATGTTGACCTACCCCCTTTCCCTCTTCTTTCCATGACCTGGTTTGTACCTCATTCCTCCACCGTGCCACATTCTTCTTCCACAGACACACACACACATTTTGATATTTGTGATTTTTCCACTCTTGCAGGGGTCCTGCACACCTAACTCCTAGCAAATGCAGAGGGTCAATCAAGGATAAAAGATGTACAGTACAATATTTTCTGATTAAATGCATATTCACCATGTCTGTGCCCTTTTTCTTACTGAGCAGACTGTAATGGATTTGAGCAAGAAAAGTTTTTTCTGTTCTAAGCAGACAAGTCAAACCTTCATTTGGTCTATAATATAGTTATAACTGGGTTCCCACATAAACTGAAAAGTGAAACCTTAACACAATCTTCTAAACATAGAATGGTGACAAGACATTTGGTCCAGTTCAGGTTTTTAAAATTTCCTTATGTCAGAATTTATCCTTCGCTTGTTTCTTGAGACTGCAAAAGCATGTTTTGAAAGCAAAGGCAAGAAATCTGAATTATTTTTAACCTAACTAAGATAAGAATGCCTAATCTGCTCTAGACGGTTTGGAAATGGCCTTGAGGATTTTAATGAAGTTTCTCTTGGGGGAAGGAAAAGGAAACCCCTAATAAATTATGCCATGCATGGCAAAGATAGCAGATTCTACTTTGACACTGGTCAGCTGTTATATGTCAAGCTGTATGGCCCCTCTGTTTATTATAAAACTGCCTTCACTAACCAATTTTTGTTCTTTCTCACACATTTAAAGGAGACAGGGCTATTTTAAACAGTTGCTAGGCTGATGGTCAGTTACATTTGAGTGATGACAGCATTTTTCTCCGTTTGAGGTGAAGGACAAAAGAACAATTTGCTTAAATCGAGAATGCTGCAGACAGATGAATATGCTGAAATGGCATGCAGCGTGCCTGAAATCTGAAAGCCAAGTTCAGAAACAAACATCTTCAAAGAAAAAAGGGTTCATGGGAATAACATGGAGCCAGGGTTCCCATGGTGTAAGGATGCCTTTCTGATGAGGTGAGGAAACCACCAAGCTAGCTGCAAACTCCTCCTTATCCTCCTTCCATTTTGTAACAACCCTGACTACTAACACTAAGACCCCTATCAGTATAAAAGCTGCACAGAAGGAGGAGGTTGTGGCAAAAATTTGCAAGATGTGCATTAGTGCTGAGATTACAACATGTGATTTGCAAACCATGGCAACCACACTAATTTACACTGTCCAAAGAGTTAAAACAAAGATAAGCTTTTAGAATGTCAAAATGTTGTAATTTGTTATGTTTTATTTAGCTTTTCCCGGTTTCATCCTGTTTTATAAACTGTCTTGGAAGCTTTGATGAAAGATGCTACAAAAAGAGATATATACTCTGAAATGAATGAGATAAAGAGTCCTGGGTTAATTGTTATTTCTTATTTAGTTTCTACAGTGCAATGTCAAGAAAGAGAATAGTGTCTGATTACTTACAGTGTTCTGTGCCTCAGCACTCCTTCACTCAGTCTTCTTAATTTTTTTTAAAGGAGCTTAGATAATTTTGTGGTTAACTTTAGATGATCCAATGACAATTCTCACCACTCT
Source organism: Ctenosaura bakeri (assembly GCA_948474755.1). Classification (NCBI taxonomy): domain Eukaryota; kingdom Metazoa; phylum Chordata; class Lepidosauria; order Squamata; family Iguanidae; genus Ctenosaura; species Ctenosaura bakeri. The sequence goes on along the minus strand of CAOLHI010002561.1, from coordinate 10 downwards.
GTGGACCATA